>MU667045.1:8595-85236 GCA_026770625.1 Nicotiana glauca | reverse complement strand
GATCCAATAATAATAGTCGACTGCGCTCACTAGGTGTGTGCAGACTCCGGAGGGGCTCCTACAGCCCAAGCGCTATAATACTGCGGCATGCAATCCGATCCATATACTATATCACTGCGGTGTGCAGTCCGATCCATATAATATACTACTGCAGTGTGCAGTCCAATCCATATAATATACTACTGCAGCATGCAGTCCGATCCATATATGTATATGTATATACTGCTGCAGCGTGCAGCCCGATCCGGTGTATATCAAATACCCTCACTATGGGGTCCTTGACCACTCTCAGTCAATATAGACTTGGCCTCTCGGGCCCACTCAGCTAAGACAGGGTTTCCAACCCTAGGTATTCCTCATTTATAGTGCAAATTGCTAAGTCTGGTTCATATTATGTTTTACAGTTTAAAAATATGACTGAGAGTATGATTTCAACGGGTAAAGTGAGGTCAATTAGCTCAACATACTCCCTAAGGGTTCTACAGATTGGCACAAGGCCCCAAACATGGCAACTAGCCCAAAATATGTTGATATTAACTGAATCTAAGTCAAAAGTACAGTAGAGTCATCAATCGGGATGGACCGAGTTCGAATCCCCAACAGTAACATCACCACACTCATCATATAGTGCGTATCTCATCTCAACATAGCACTTCATAGTGCAAATACGGGGTTTCAAACCCTCAGTACATCATTTATAACCATTACTCAGCTCAAGCCGGCCGAAATCCTAGCTCGCCTTGCTCTTTCCTCACAAATCAACCTCCTCGTGCGTATAATCTGACCAAAACCACAAGGAATACGTCCGGCAGTCATTTAAAAGCCCTACTGTCCAACAATCATTTACTCTATGCGAACGCGGTCAAACCTCCACGTTCGCGATGTAGAAATTATTTTGACCACAAAATTACTCTATGTGAACGCGTTACCCAACATGCGATCACGATGCTCTAAGTTTTATAACTACGCGAACGCGTCCTTCTCCCCGCGAACGCGATGCACAAACTAACCCTCGTACGCGAACACGGTCCGCACCTCGTGAACGCATTGACTAACTTCGGCAGTGCCCCTGGCCCCTTCTATGCGAACGCGAAGAACTGACAACCCATAACTACGCGAACGCGACACTTCCCCTGCGAACACGATGACCAAACCTGGGCTACACCTGCTGTGAATTTCTGCAGCAAATCTTAAGTCCAAACTTCCCGGTTAATTATTCGAAATCACCCTGAGGCCCCCGGGACCTTAACCAAACATACCAACATGACCCAAAACATCATACGAACTTATTCCAATCATCAAAACATGCTAAACAACACAAAAATCATCAATTCACCACAGATTCAAGCCTAAGTTTATCAAATTCTTCCGAAACTCACATTCAATCAAAAACCCCGACCAAACGACGTCCGAATGACCTGAAATTTTGCACATATATCCAAAATCGCCTAACAGAGCTATAGCAACTCTCGAAATTCCATTCCAACCCTCGGATCAAAATCTCACCTACCAACCGAAATTTGCCAAAATTCAAACTTTGCCAATTCAAGCCTAATTCTATACCAGACCTCCAAATTCAATTCCGATCGTACTCCTAAGTCACAAATCAACCCCCGAAGCTAACCGAATCACTAGAATTCACATCCGCGACCTCTAACCATATAGTCAACTTTTAATTGACTTTTCCAAAACAAGCTTCCTTCTAAGAGGCTAAGTGCCTTAGTTCCAACTAAAACCAATCTAATTCTACCCGATCAATTCAAATAATGATATTGAAACATGGAGTAACACAATATGGGGAAAATGGGGCGGTAACTCACGTGACGACGAGCTGGGTCGTCACAGTTGATTCTAGTAGAGGCCCATAGCTCGCGGTATTCCATCCATCCGGGTGCCGCGAACATGTATCGGGACTTGAGGTAGCACTTTTGGTGGAGGCGGATGAAGAAAGATATAGTTGGTTATGTGTCTAGATGCCTCAACTGCCGGCAGTTACTTCAGCAGATAGAGAATCCGGAGTGGAAATGGGAGCGCATCATCATGGACTTCGTATCTGGACTCCCACGGACCTTGAAGAAGTTTGATGCCATTTGGGTTATTGTGGATCGGCTGACCAAGTCCGCTCATTTCATTCCTGTGTGTACCACTTATTCATCGGAGCGGTTGGCGGAGATTTATATCCGGGAGATCGTCCGTCTCCATGGTATTCCAGTTTCTATCATTTCGGACAGAGGTACTCAGTTTACATCGCGGTTCTGGAGAGCCGTGCAACAGGAGTAAGGCACTCGGGTGGAGTTGAGCACATCATTTGACCCCCAGATGGACGGACAGTCCGAGTGCACTATTCATATTTTTGATGATATGCTACGTGCGTGTGTTATTGATTTTTGAGGGTCTTGGGATCATTTCTTACCATTGGCGCAGTTTGCTTACAACAATAGTAATCAGTCCAGTATTCAGATGGCGCCGTATGTGGCTTTATATGGTAGGAGGTGTAGATCTCCGGTGGGTTAGTTTGAGCTGGGTGAGGCCAGGCTATTGGGTACAAAGTTTGTTTAGGACGCATTGGAGAAGGTTAAGATGATTCAGGATAGACTCCGTATAGCCCAGTCCAGACATAAGAGCTACGTGGACAGGAAGGTTCGTGACGCTTCATATATGGTTGGTGAGCGGGTTCTGCTTCGAGTGTAGTTTGTCCTTTAAGTTGACTGGTATCAAGACATTATCCAATGTATGCCAAGGCACATTAGCTAGCAATCTGTAGCCCCTTATGTACTCACATACCACATCCTCTTCTTTGGCTACATCTTCATTACTATCTGTATCGGCATACTTGTTGAAGATTTCAATGATTCTTGTCTTGAATATACAATCAACAGTTGTATACTTGAAGTTGCTTGTTTGATTATACTTTCCCTTCTTTCTCAGATAGTAGAATATGACGTCAATATGCTATACACAAATGTAATTACATGGTGTGAGTTCAATTAATCAAACTATTAAAGAATATATTTGAATACTGAGAAATATATATGAATAACACACTTGAGTACAATTGAATACTACTGAAAACAGAAAAATACAGCTGAATACAAGTGAATAAAACAGTTGAATACAGCAGATTAAAGCAGTTGAATACAAATGAATACAGATACATACAATTGGATCAAACAATTGAATGCAACTAACTACAACTGAATACAGAGAAATACATATGTATAAAGCAGTAGAATAAAACTCACTACAGCTGATTAAAGCAGTTGAATACAAATGCATACAGCTGAAGTTAACAGATGAATACAATTGACTACCTTTGAATATAACTGAATACAGATAAATACTTATGAATAATATAATTTAGAACAACTGAATACTTCTGAAAGCAAGAAAAATACAACTGAATATATACAACTTTCTAATACAGTTGAATACAACTGACACCATCTTATTAAAACAGTTTAATAACGCTGACTAGAGCTGAATACAACTGGATACAGCTGAATACAAATGAATACAGATACATATAGTTGGATCTAACAGGTTAATACAACTAACTACAGCTGGATACAGCTGAATATAGAGAAATAAATATGTATAAAGTAGTAGAATACAACTCACTACAACTGATTAAAGTAGTTGAATACAAATGCATACAGCTAAAGCTAACAGATGAATACAACTGACTACCTCTGAATACAATTGAATACAGAGGAATACTTATGAATAATATAATTGAGAACAACTGAATACTTCTGAAAGCAAGAAAAATACAACTGAATACAACTTTCTAATACAGTTGAATACAACTGACACCATCTTATTGAAATAGTTTAATAACACTGACTAGAGCTGAATACAGTTGGATAATGATGACAGTGCATTCATCAAACATTTCATCATATAGAGTGTTTGGAAACGGTAAAATTACTAGAACAGAATACAGGCAATACATGTTGTTATTCAAAGAAAATTAGTCAGTTAGGGGAAAAACTTACGTTGTCATCCCATAGCTTCCCGTCAAATGATAAAAGGTAAAACCAATTTTTTGAATTAACCTGATCATCTCCAAAATCCAATGGTATATGAAGTGTTGCCTTGTTCTTCTTGTAATGGTCTTCCAAATTACTTCTACAAGTATGATATAAAAAATAATTATATACAATTTTTAAAATATAAAAAGTTAATACATATACCGGGGGAAAACTCACCTCTGATCATGTGTAGCGAGAAGACCATCACGAACCCATTTGTCATATTCATGAATGATTAATGTAGGATATGGCCATGTTATTGAATAATCCTCAAAGGGGTGTCTATTTTAAAAAATGGGGGTCAACTTTACTGAGGTACCTGTTGTTCAAATAATTCGTGAGTAGAGACTTTTAATTTTAAAAACCATGAGGAATTTGATCTTTAGTTTATAAAAACACTAACCTGCGGAGTCAAAGTTAGACTCATAAGGTGAAGAATACCATCTACTTGGTCGCCGATTCCTATGAGATGGTACTGGTGTTGATTCAGCTTTTTTTGTACTGATGTGTATCACAATTCTAGTTTCTGAAATTTGACTGGGAAGAAACTTCTCGTCCAGCTCAAATTGAGATACATGCAATTCTGTAGATACACCCTCTTGACCTGTAGGTGGTATGTTGCACGGCACCTCAAATGTAGTATTCCCCGCAACTCCTGACTCCACACATTTAGCATTAGGCATTGGTTTCTGTTAATCGTATGTATCATTGTTTGTGTAGCAACTTAGTGTAAGAATAGAGTTGAAAACATATAAATACAGGAAGAAAACTGATTTTGGTAATGAAAATCTTAGTTAAATACATCACACATATTCAAGAATAACAAATCAGAATACATTAAAATACTGCTGAATATATTTAAATACAATAGTTAATTCCAATTACATATTAAGGTTAACATACATGTGAATACATTTAAATACATATGTTGGCCTAATTTACTTTTCATTTTAGTGAGGCAGTTGAATGCTTGTCGAATACATACAACTTTTAAACTATAATTATTTAAGTATAACAGCAAACAGGAGATATAAAAATATGCTAAAGATGTTTAAAACATAAACCTCAACATTAGCTCCGACAGCTGTGTCAATACCATCATCACGTCTCCCTATGTGTTCCTTTCTCTGGTGTAAACTTTGATTTTGCTGATTGTGTTGAAGTTGGTCAGAAAGCATCTTGAAGTTATCATTGATTAGTATTCTCAAGTAGTTGAACTCTCCCACAACCTTAACAAGACAGAAATAATTATAAGATTGTGCCAAAAATATATGAATGTTAAACTGTAATGTTTAATATGCGGTTAAGTACTCACGTATTCTTTAAATGAATTTAGGTCTTTTCTCAAAGAAGATACTTCGTCAGTTTTGGAATCTGGCAACTGCTCCTTCCCCAAAACATTCTATCCAAATTCGGATACACATACAAGAGGAATCTTGGGTTGATACTCTATTTTATTCGGATGCCTTTCGTGTTGCTTGTGCTTTTATGGGGAGGTGATGAAGATGGACCAACACTTGCAACATGTTTCTTCTTAGATTGAAGATCAGGTGTAGGAGAAAAGTCATCCGAATCCTCTCCCGACTTGTCTGAATGAGCAGGAGTAGGTATGTTCTCAACATCAGCGCCTACAGGAGGAATCTGAATAACGACAAGCTCTATATCGGTTGGGTGGATGTCCTTGTAAACGATCTGAAAAAAGAAATACAATCAAAGTATTACTACAAACATACACATGCAGATTTGTAATCAAACTGAAATTTGTATTGAAATCAAGGCAGCACCAATGGTTGGGATATTATATGCAATTGTATGAAGAATTAATAATGAAGGATATAGTAGATGTATATTGCTGTATACAAATGTATCCAGTATCTGTATGCAGTTGTGTACAAGTGTATGCAACATATATGTGAGAATATGGCAGCATGTATTAAAGCAGAATATTAAAGCATCAAAAATTTATCTGTATGCAACTGTATACTTCTGTATGCAAATGTATGCAGAATTAATTATTAATAAAATCTAAACTAGCCATTATAAAAATTGTATATTACCATGTTTCCGTTGTCATTGAACATGCCGTTCATCAGATAAGCAAAGTTTGGTTGATTTCCGATGGTACTCCAATTGAGTATTGTAGGGACCTCGTTATCAACTCGGACTGCAATTTTGGAATCAACATCTGAACAGAACTCATAAAACACCACTTGCATATCTAGGGGCATCCCAGCTATCCGGTAATACTTCTTCTGAGCATCCATCTTCTTGCTAATCGATTTTGCCAGCGTTTCAAATGCTTTTAAACCCCAATGATATTTAGAATAGCGCACACTCTCTACCAAGTCAAAATGTAGCCTTGGTATGGTTGTACTGTTCTTCTCGGATGAAAAAAATGAAGGTGTGTATGAAATACAACAAAAGATATCTTCAAGGCATCACCATCATTGTAGGGACCCCAGTTCTTGTCAGCAAAGCATTCCCATCAAATGTTTCTTCTTGACAAGATTAGCACCTCCAAAATAAGTTACAATAAGCCGGTTAGGAATCTTTCACTAAACTTAAAATCAGCATCATTACCAACACATTTGAGGCCAGCCACAAGCGCAAACTCCCTTAATGTGAAATGTAATGAAGTACCATTGACGTGTATTGCAAATACATTGTTTGGAGTTCCTTCTAACTGGAGATCCATAAAGCATTTGAAGAGTTTATGTTGGACTTCACAAAGCTTCATTTGAAGAAAATTTCTAAAGCAAGTACTACCCAGTTGTTTGTACTACTCTGGAGTAAGATTCTTTTTTAGCTCGGAGACTATGTGTCACGACCCAAACTCGGCTCCGGTCGTGATGACGCCTCTCGTGAAGACAAGGCCAGCAAGACCATTTCAGAACACCACTTTAAAGTAGCTAATCAGTTATATAACAGTTAGAATATGAATTAATTATAATAATTAATGTAATTACAACCTAATGCATCCCGACCGAGGTGTCACAAGTCACGAGCATCTAGAGAAGTCTAAATACAACTACAGGGCCTACAATATACAGAATAAATTTCAGAACCAAAGGAAGTAATCCAGTGCCGCGAACGCTGGCGGTCACTCTGCTCAGCTACAATAGCAATACCTTCAACCAGCCCAAACCCCACTACCGGGTAAACAATACCCGCATCTGCACGCGAGGTGCAGGGAGTAAAGTGAGTACTCCAACTCAGTGAGTAATAAAAGTAAATAATAACTGAGCAGTAAGAAATCACGTAAAGCAACCAACATGCTATACAGAAGCCGGGTACAACTTCTGAGAAAATAGTGAAATCGGTGAAATCTTTAGAAATATTTTGGCTCAGTTCAAATCTCTTTTGAAAAATGGTCTTTTCAATAATTACAAAAATGGTTTCAAGATAGTTAGTGCTGATTAGCACAGAAAATCTGCCCCTCGGGCACAAATACCACAGTTTAACAGGAAAAAGGCAAGAAGTATGCAAAATGAGCACATAAAAGCTCGCCCCTCGGGCAATATCTCAAACTGAACCAGCCCCTGGGGCTCACTCTCAACAACACTCTCGGCCTCTCGGGCTCTCTCTTTACAATCACTCTCAGAAACAACATCATATAATAACTGCTGCGGCGTGCAGCCCGATCCACATATCGCTGCGGGGTGCAGCCCGATCCATAGCTCGCTGCGGCGTGCAGCCCGATCCATATGGGTACCCGCGCTCACTGTGGGGGTGCAGACTCCGGAGGGGCTCCTATAGCCCAAGCACTATATCACTGTGGCATGCAGTCTGATCCAATATATACATACTGCGGCGTGCAGTACGATTAATATAATATACTACTGCAGCGTGCAGTCCGATCCATACAATATACTAATGCAGCGTGCAGTCCGATCCATCTATAATCCTCACATCCAGGCCCTCGGCCTCACATCCCTCAGTGTATCCTCACATCTGGCCCTCAGCCACACTCAGTCAGAATATCATCACAAGCCCCTCGGGCATTAGTAAAATAGTCGTCCTCAGCCCAAATTATCATTTAAAATATCATTCAAGACTCAAATCTGAGTAAAAGTGGCTGAGTTGTAAAATAGTGGAGAAACGATATGATTGAGTTCAAGAAATAAATCAAAATAGTGAGGAAACAGTTAAAATAATCCCCGAAGGGTTCAAATAATTGGCACGAAGCCCAAATATAGCAATCAGCCCAAACAACAGTGATAACAAATAAATTCCAGTCAAATACGCGGTAAATTAATCAATCGGGACGGACTAAGTCACAATCCCCAGTGGTGCTCTACCCCACGCCCACTATCCGGCGTGCAAGTCACCTCAATATAGCACTACGTTGTGCAATCCGGGGTTTCAAACCCTCAGGATATCATTTACAATCATTACTCACCTCGAACCAGTGAAATCTCTAGATCGCGATGCCTTTGCCCGTCAAACTGGCCTCCACGCGCGTCGAATCTAACCAAAATCAGAGCGAATACATCACAATATGCTAAGGGAACAATACCCAAACGAAAACAATTGAAAAATATCAAGAATCTCGAAATTAGCAAAATCCGAGCCCCGGGCCCACTTCTAAAAAAATCAGGAAATTAACATCACTAGATTCCTTGTCTCGCCACGAGTTCATACATACCAAGAACTCTCAAATCCAAGCTCAAATGCCCTATCAAATGCCCAAATCAAATTTCAAATTCTCAAGTCCTAGTTCTTCAATTTTAGGCTTAATTTCCATGAATTTCTAGATGGATTTCAGAATAAGAACGAGTTTTAAGTTCAAAAATCTTACCTCCAATCGATTCTCCTTGAATCCCTCTTCAATTTCCTTCAAAAAGCTCTCAAAAAGACCAACAATGGAGTGAATGAGCCCCAAAATCGCGGATGAAATGTTTTTAAAACATTCTGCCCAGGTCACTGTAGCTAACTCTATGCGATCGCATCCTTGCCTCCGCGATCGCATTGTACAAAAAAATTCCAACTTCCAAAATACCTTATGCAATCGCAACATATGCTCTACGATCACAATGCATCAACACCTAACACTGTGCGATAGCATCCCACTATATGCGATCGCATTTAACAATTCAACATCCTCTCAAAATCCTTCTATGCGATCGCATAGAACAAAAGTTCTCTGCAATTTTTTGCTGCATTTTTACAACTCCAAACTTCCCGATAGCCATCCGAAATCACCCCGAGGCCCCCGGGAAAACAACCAAAAATACCAACATATCTTAAAACATCATCCAAACTTGCTCCAATCATCAAAACACCTCAAACAACATCAAATTACTCAAAACTTATCGAATTCAAGTCTAAGTTTCTCAAAATTTCCGAAATGCACTTCCTATCAAAAACCCAAACAAACGACGTCCGAATGACCTGAAATTTTGCACGAAAAACCAAAATCACCTAACGAAGCTACAGCAACTCTCGGAATTCCATTTTGACCCTTGGATAGAAATCTCACCTATCAACCGAAATTCGCCAAAATACTAACTTCGCGAATTCAAGCCAAATTCTACACTGAACCTCCAAAATCAATTCCGATCAGGCTCCTAAATCACAAATCATCCTCCGAAGCTAACTGAATCACCGAAAATCACATCCGAGCTCTCTAACTCATAAGTCAACGTCCGGTTGACTTTTCCAACTTAAGCCTTCTTAGAAGAGACTAAGTGTCTCATTTCATACCAAAAATTAAGCCAAATCAACTCTAACACACCTGTCACGACCCAATTTCCATACCCGGTCGTGATGGCGCTTCTCGTGAAGACAAGGCTAGCCAACTAACCCAAATCCTCTCTTTAACAATTATTAAACATAAATAAATAGAAAGTACAACTTAATGGAATTAAAATCTATTAATTACAACTCAACACAACCCGACCAGGGTGTCACAAGTCACGAGCATATAAAGAAGACTGAACACCACTACAGGGCCAATAATATATACAAAATAAAAATCTGGATTTCAAAAGATGAAGTCCGGTGTCGCGAACGCTGGCGGTCACCTTTCTCAGCTACAATAGTAATACCTTCAATCCGCTAATAACCCGCTACTGGGTGAAAAATACCTGCAACAGCACGCGAGGTGTATGGAGTAAAGTGAGTATTCCAACTCAATGAGTAATAAAAGTAAATAATAGCTGAAAGCATGAAATCACGTAAGGCACTCCATCATGCTATATAGAACAGTACAACCCTTTTTAGAAAACAGTAAAACCGTGAAATCCTTTGGAAAACATTTGGGCTCAGTTAAAACCTCTTTTGAAAATGATCTTTTCAACAGTTGCCAAAAATACTTTCGAAACAATTTGTGACACTATGCACAGAAATACGCCCCTCGAGCAATATCCTCGTTCCTGGTCAGCCACTCGGGCCCCAAGACTCAATGATCAGATAGCACCAGCAAAAGTAGATAAATATCTCCAGGAATATCACAGACAACCAATAATGAACAAATGCATGAATGCAATGCAATGCATATGATGGTACATTCCAGTACCCACTACGGCGCGCAGCTCGAGCCACCCATGTTTATTTATCAACGACGACGCTCATTGGGGGTGTGTACAAACTCCGGAGGGGCTCCTACAGCCCAAGCGCAATATCAAGCCATCTCGTGGCATCAATCAAATCCTGGTCAGTCATTGTTACCTGACCCATTTACATCATATAGTGCCATTATTACCATTGTTTTAAGTTCCTGCTGCGGCGCGCAGCCCGAGCCACCCATAATGTTTCAAGTCACATCACATAGTGCCATTGCTACCACTGTTTTAAGTCACTGCTGTGGCGTGCAGCCCGAGCCACCCATAATCAGTCTAGAAAATATCATAAGCCTCATGGGCATTTATAAAACAGTAGTTCTCTGCCGAAATAACATTTAAAATATCATTTGAGTTTTCAAACTTAGAAATATGGCTGAGTTTGCAAAACAGTATTTAAAACCCTGGACTGAAACCAATGATATGCAAGTCACGCTAAAGCAGTAATATCAATCCCCGAAGGATTTACATAGTTGGCACGAAGCCCAAACATGAAAATTAGCCCAAATTATGATGATAACAACTAGTTTCAATCAATACGCAGTAAAAATCAACAACCGGGACGGACAAAGTCACAATGCCCGATGGTGCTCTATCCCACGCTCATATCCGACGTGCAAGTCACCTCAATACAACACTATGATGTGCAAATCCGGGGTTTCAAACCCTCATGATATCATTTACAAGTATTACTCACCTCGAACCGGTGAAATCTCTAGCGCGCGACGCCTTAGCCCCTCAAATCGGCCTCCATGCGCGTTGTATCTAACGAAAAAAAGAGCGAATACATCACAATATGCTAAGGGAACAATACCCAATCGAAAACAATCGAGAATTAGCAAAAATCTCGAAACTAGCAAAACCCTAGCCCCGGGCCCACTTTTTGAAAAATTATAAAACTCACATTACCGGATTCCTCGTCTCGCCATGAGTCCATAAATACCAACAACTCCCAAATCCGAGCTCAAATGACCTATCAAATCCCAATTTTGAAATATTAAAACTCAAGCCCTAGCTTTACCCAGTTTTAATGAATTTCAACCAATTTCCATGTAGATTCTACCATAAACTTGAATAATTAGGCCAAGGAACTTACCTTCATTCGATTCTTAGTCAAAACCCTCGAAAATTCTTGCCCAAAGCTCCCAAACTCTCTCAAAAATGGAGGAAAAATGACATAAGCTCGCGGATGAATTAATGATATAAACCCTTCTGCCACAGCGATTTTTCGCTTCTGCGGTCCCGCTTTCGCTTATGCGGTACCGCTTCTGCGGCCAGATTTTTGCTTTTGCGGTCTTCATTAAACCTCCAAAAATCCGCTTCTGCGGTTGGGATACCGCACCTGCGGCTCCCGCTTCTGCGCAAAAGGACCGCATCTGCGGTCTAATTCAAAAATCCTCAGGACCGCTTCTGCGATCACAACCCGCTCCTACGACGTTCGCTTTTGCGGATTGCCTTCCGCTTCTGCGGAAGTTGCTAAGCCCCTCATGGACGCTTATGCGACCACCCTGCCACATCTGCGGTCCTTGTTTCCGCAGATGCGGAAATGGCAGAACCAGCAAAACTTCAAACCTACAACAGACTCCGAAGCCCCCAGGACCTCAACCAAAAGCACAGACGTGACCGATACCTCACTCAAACTTGTTTGAACCGTCAAAACACTATAGTTAACATCAAAATCATCAAATTTCCTCGAATCAAAGCCTAAGTTTATCAAATTCTTCCGAAACTCATATTCGATCAAAACCCGACCAAACAACCTCCGAATGACCTGAAATTTTGCACACATCTCCAAAATCAACTAACGAAGCTACAACCACTCTCGGAATTCCATTCCGACCCTCGTATCAAAATCTCACCTATCAACCGGAATTCGCCAAAATTCAAACTTCACCAATTCAAGCCTAATTCTACACCGAACCTCCAAATCCAATTTCTTTCTCACTCCTAAGTCACAAATCATCCTCCGAATCTAACCGAACCACCGGAATTCGTATCCGAGCCCTCTAACTATATAGTCTTCCGATTGACTTTCCCCAAACAAGCTTCATCCTAAGAGGCTAAGTGCCTCATTTCCAACTGAAACCAATCCAATTATACCCGATCAACTCAAATACTGATATTGAAACATGGTGCAACATAATATAGGAGAAATGGGGCGGTAACTCACGTGACAACGGGCCGGGTCGTCACATCTTCCCCAACTTAAACAAACGCTCGTCCTCGAGCATACCCGCAGTTTTCCTAGAAGCCAACCAATAGCTAAATGACCTTACCAAGCATATACCCGGGGTGATCCCACGTCACCCTATCTTACATAGGTCCGATAATACAACACAGCTGAAATTCCACAGTCCATCTAGACCATAAACCGTTGGACCACATTGCACTTTTTGAAGTCATACTCAAAATCAGAACCTCACGTCAATATTCAGAATAAACTTGAACCAGCTATAACAACCCGTACCTGCATCCTCAGGTGAAATCACACGATATACCATAAAATCCAAGCACTCGAAATTATAACTTCTATTCACAATGATTACCCACAACAACCAAATACTGATAGAAAACCTCTTATTAGCTAAAGTTGCACTCCAACACCTTCGTATCCTATCAATGATGATGAAACACGCAGCAAACCATAACTATTTCTCAGACCAATCATTAATGATGGCATTTCTTCCCTTTTGACTAATACCACAGCCGATTCCGAGCTGAACCTCGATATTATCCTTCCAACAAGCTGAAATCAAATCCGATCGTATTCATTAATGATCCCAATGATCTTTTCTAACCAAACACACCACCCTGGTGACATGACACCTCAACACGGGCCTAAACCTCAACTTGCATAATAAACACACCAACGAGGAATGGTCTGAACATACTCAAATCATGGCAAATGACTCAAACGAAAGAGTTGTACTTCAAGCTCATCCGTATCATTACAACACAAGGCTGAGAATCCGTCTCACATCATAGAATAGAGCACATAAGTCTAATCCGCAAGGTCATATCGCCACATAGCCTCGCTACAGTGCACGATCCTACCCAACCACTACTCCGCATGAGACACCTCAAGTCACAATACTCGAAATTGACAACCACACACGATTGATATCTGGAACCCAAACAAATCATCATACCCATGGTGAAGCAAGTAATATACACCATACAATCCTGAAAGGACACAACCGGTGCGTCATTCACCGGGCAACACCCAATACGGGCTTTCCTTGGAAGACAAGAAGCAAGGCATACAAGGTAGAATTTGGAAAACTATTCTCAACATCACATTGTTGTGGCGTGCAACCCGATCCAGATAACATACCCATGGCGGCGTGCCACCCGATCCACACATATATCTCACAAAAGGAGATGCACATCGAGCCAAATTTGCTCATTACAACAAAATACTAAGTGCATAACAATATCTACATATAACGTTATAAGCTACAAAACTCAAGCACAATCCGAAAATCATAATGCCTCACAGCACAAAAAAAGCAATTCATAGATCTCCCCAGATCACTAGCAGGTTTAATAACGATCGAATCAACCTATCCTTCATCAATACAATTCGGGGCCAACCAAGCCAACTCAAGATAAACACGTATCCAGTCAGCTTACCAACGAACTCATTACCAAGAAGCCTGAAGCTGCTCCTTCCACTACTATATCTTATGCTAGAGCCGTATAATACGGTACCCGACACCAAATCAATACCGAAATACACAACATCGCCTGACGACATGTCCGGCCACAGAAACACATCCAAAAAGTCACTCAATACCGGAACTGAATCAATGGTAGAAACCTCTATACTGACATATGTCACAAAGTCCCAATTAAGGAAAGCAATCCTTCCCAGCCATCCACTGGTCTTTGGAGATACAACTACTCTGCTAGAACATAATCCGATGCATCCCGCCATGCAACACGTGGCATTTTCTGACATAACCCATAGCACAATAGTCTAGAATGACCCAACACTGAGACAACCAGTCTATACCCCAATGTCATATCCAGAATCTAATATACCAAGCAAAGAAAGATCCACTCGGGCTTCCAAACCCCCAGTAGCCACTAACGGAACCAATACACACTATCTACAACCACTACATAGCCTGAACATGGGAACTCTCAGTCTCCAGCTCCACATAGCACATAAATTACTGTATCTGATCCCAAATTCTGCAGTATAAATGCATATTACACCTCGAGTGCCCAATCATTCCACAAAAGATATTCTAAAATTCCCCTGAGCCATCAAACAAACTCAGATATCAGCAGTCGATCTAGCAAGAAAGTGTCGCAATACTACCGAAGTATCATCAATCTAATCACATTACCCTTGTTTCGAGACATATACTCTCGACAAACCACTTCCAATTAGTTGTACCATTTCCTTGATTACCTGAGTCTACTCGTTGCCTAGGAATTTTATGAACTTCTTTTCAGAACTGAACTGTAACTCATCCAGCCAAGACCTTCCATCAATCCCATCTAGAAGAAGAATCATTACACATTCCATGCTTCGCATGCCCATAGGCAATATATACTTCTCTAAACCACGGTAAAACTCATCAAGAACTCTCTCTCCCAATTCCATTACACAAGCTAAACTGGCAGGACTGAATCCTTCTACCCGAACCAAGCTAAGCAAGCTGTCAGAACTCAAGAGCCTTGCTGCACAATACCAGTAAAAGCTCATTACCTCGAATACATACGAAGAATTAATCATATCCTTACCATACCGATTCGGTCTACTATCAAGCTATTCCATCTATCAAATTTCTCTTTTTGTTCATCATCCACTTGATATTTCTCCCTCGCTGTAGCATCACAATGCCTCAATCCAGGCTTACCACACGAGACTCGCACATAAGACCACATTGTCTAAGACCCATAGGCCACTGAATACTCTCTCAACTGATCCCAGAAATACCACATGTCTTGATCTTTTCTAATGAAAACACAGTCCCTAGCCCCATACACAACCTTAAGACACCTGATTATTACATGCCAAATCTTGAACACAATAAAACCATTCTCGAGAGTCATCCACTGTTACACAGCTGTAAATTATCTGACTTAACGAATAGAACTACTTGTGCCTCATTAGCACTCTGACACCGCAGGATATGATCTCATTCAAATACAAACAAACATCTTCCTTCTCTATACGCTGAGCATTCTTTACCGTTGACAGCTCAAGACATCCTATTATTCCCATACATCTACGAAGAACCATATAACCTTTGTCAAAATTTTGCTTCACTCGTTCCATCCTCGGCTCATTTTCTGCAACCAGGACTGATCTGCCAGCATA
The DNA here is from genome assembly GCA_026770625.1 of Nicotiana glauca. Classification (NCBI taxonomy): domain Eukaryota; kingdom Viridiplantae; phylum Streptophyta; class Magnoliopsida; order Solanales; family Solanaceae; genus Nicotiana; species Nicotiana glauca. The sequence goes on along the minus strand of MU667045.1, from coordinate 69,310 downwards.
CCTCGAAACGAAAACAACAGAGCAAATAATCGTGCGATCAGCTAACCAACAACAACCTCCCCAACTTGGCTCGAATCCATCTATCAGGACATATTTAATAACCCATAATACTTTTACTCTAATGATGCCACAATATTATAGTGAGATTAAACTCAACTCATCTACTAGTTTATGAAAACACAGATCATCTGGTACTGAAATCCTCTACAAACCTCGCATTCATCCCCACATCAGCTGAGTCCACTCTTTTAAGCGACCCCAATTTTCAAATTACAACACGTACCCTTCAATTACACATGGGATCTTCTAACGGACACATAAGGATAATACTACTCAAGAACACTCCGCATGAGATAACCCACCTACTTCGCCTCAGTTTAGTATTTCAGCACACCTTCTACCATCATACACATAACACAACCATTTAGTCTTCCTGAGTCTGAACTCATATCGCCACACTGAATGTACTTCACTTCTCAACAAGGAGATACGAAAATATTCTTCACGTCCCCATAATACGGACTACACATCAAGCCACAATAGGAATCGAATCACTTAACAGTCCATCTACTATCCTGCAGACTTCTTCGTCATAACCAAGTCGTATAGAAACATTACACAGTACCAACATACTCATTACATGGATATCCGACCGCCATTCCAGTTAATAAGGACAATACTGAACATATAAGTTCAAAATACTTGCTCACACGATCAGCACCTCAGTGCTCAAGCCATAGGCAAAGATCCGGCCTCAAGTCCTCCAGACTGGCCTGACATCAAACTCACAGGATCACATCTCGCCCCTTGATCGAGGAACCACAAGCCATCAAGGCACATACAATACTGAGCTTTCACGTGCGCATACCGATGTGTGGACGGAATTTCAAGAGTTATATCTCAAGATGATCAAATACGCACGATAAGAATTCTAAGAAAGTGAAGTTTTCCTAAAGGTTCTGCAGCCTCTCGAGGATAAATACAAACGTCTTCATACCGATCCGTGAGACACTACTAAACTCGCTCATGACTCGTGAGACCTAGTAACTTAGGCTCTGATACCAACTTGTCACAACCCAATTTCCATACCCGGTCGTGATGGCGCCTCTCGTGAAGACAAGGCCAGCCAACTAACCCAAATCCTCTATTTAACAATTATTAAATATAAATGAATAGAAAGTACAACTTAATGGCATTAAAAACTATTAATTACAACCCAACACAATCTGACCAGGGTGTCACAAGTCACGAGCATCTAAAGAAGACTGAACACCACTACAGGGCCAATGTATATACAAAATAAAAATCTGGAGTCCAAAAGATGAAGTCCGATGCTGCGAACGCTGCCGGTCACCTTGCTCAGCTACAATAGTAATACCTTCAATCCACTAACAATCGCTACCGGGTGAACAATACCTGCAACTGCACGCGAGGGGCAGGGAGTAAAGTGAGTACTCCAACTCAATGAGTAATAAAAGTAAATAATAGCTGAAAGCAAGAAATCACGTAAGGCACTCCATCATGCTTTATAGAAGAGTACAACTCTTTTTAGAAAATAGTAAAACCGTAAAATCCTTTGGAAAACATCTGGGCTCAGTTAAAACCTCTTTTGAAAATGATCTTTTCAAAAGTTGCCGAAAATACTTTTAAAATAATTTGTGACACTATGCACAGAAATCCGCCCCTCGGGCAATATATTCATTCCTGGTCAGCCACTCGGGCCCCAACACTCAATGATCAGATAGCACCAGCAAAAGCAGATAAATATCTCCAGGAATATCACAGACAACCAATAATGAACAAATGCATGAATGAAATGCAATGCATATGATGGTACATTCCAGTACCCACTACGGCGCGCAGCCCGGGCCACCCATGTTTATTTATCATCGACGACGCTCACTGGGGGTGTGTATAGACTCCGGAGGCGCTCCTACAGCCTAAGCGCAATATCAAGCCATCTCATGGCATCAATCAAATCCTGGTCAGTCATTGTTACCTGACCCATTTACATCTTATAGTGCCATTGTTACCATTGTTTCAAGTTCCTGCTGCGGTGCGCAGCTCGAGCCAGCCATAATGTTTCAAGTCACATCACACAGTGCCATTGTTACCACTGTTTTAAGTCACTACTGCGGCGTAAAGCCTGAGCCACCCATAATCAGTCCATAAAATATCATAAGCCCCATGGGCATTTATAAAACAGTAGTTCTCAGCCCGAAATAACATTTAAAATATCATTTGAGTTTTCAAAAGAAAGAAATATGGCTGAGTTTGCAAAACAGTATTTGAACCCCTGGACTGAAACCAATGATATGCAAGTCATGCTAAAGCAGTAATATAAACCCCTGAAGGATTTACATAGTTGGCACGAATCCCAAACATGGCAATTAGCCCAAATTATGGTGATAACAACTAGTTTCAATCAATACGCGGTAAAAATCAACAACCAAGACAGACCAAGTCACAATCCTCAATGGTGCTCTACCCCACGCTCATATCCGGTGTGCAAGTCACCTCAATACAACACTATGATGTGCAAATCCGGGGTTTCAAACCTTCAGGATATCATTTACAAGTATTACTCACCTCGAACCGGTGAAATCTCTAGCTCGCGTTGCCTTAGACCCTCAAATCGGCCTCCACGTGCGTTGTATCTAACCAAAAACAGAGCGAATACATCACAATATGCTAAGGGAACAATACCCAATCGAAAAGAATCGAGAATTAGCAAAAGTCTCGAAACTAGCAAAACCCGAGCCCCGGGCCCACTTTTTGAAAAATTATAAAACTTACATTACGGGATTCCTCGTCTCGCCATGAGTCCATACATATCAAGAACCCCCAAATCTGAGCTCAAATGACCTATCAAATCCCAATATTGAAATATTAAAACTCAAGCCCTAGCTTTACCCCTTTTTAATGAATTTCAACCAATTTCCATGTAGATTCTACTATAAACTTGAATAATTAGGCCAAGGAACTTACCTTCATTTGATTCTCAGTAAAAACCCTCGAAAATTCTCGCCCAAAGCTCCCAAAATCTCTAAAAAATGGATGAAAAACGACATAAGCTCGCGGATGAATTAATGATATAAACACTTCTAGCACAACGATTTTTCGCTTCTGTGGTCCTGCTTTCGCTTATGCGGGACCGCCTCTGCGGCCAGATTTCCACTTTTGCGGTCTTCATTAAACCTCCAAAAATTCGCTTCTGCGGTTGGGATACCGCACCTGCGGCTCCCGCTTCCGCGGTCTAATTCAAAAATCCTCAGGACCGCTTCTGCGATCACAACCCGCTTCTACAACGTCCGCTTTTGCGGATTGCCCTCTGCTTCTGCAGAAGTTGCCAAGCCCCTCATGGACCACTTATGTGACCACCCTACCGCATCTGCGGAACCTCTTATGCGGTCCCTATTTTCACAGATGCGGAAATGACAGAACCAGCAAAACTTCAAACCTGCAACAGACTCCGAATCATCCATTTAACCACCCGAATTCACCCCGAGGCCCCCGGGACCTCAACCAAAAGCACAGACATGACCCAATACCTTACTCAAACTTGCTAGAACCGTCAAAACACTATTGTTAATATCAAAATCATCAAATTTCATCGAATCAAAGCCTAAGTTTATCAAATTCTTCCCAAACTCACATTCGATCAAAAACCCGACCAAACGATGTCCGAATGACCTGAAATTTTGCACACATCTCCAAAATCACTTAACAAAGCTACAACCACTCTCGGAATTCCATTGCGACCCTCGGATCAAAATCTCGCCTATCAACCGGTATTCGCCAAAATTCAAACTTCGCCAATTCAAGCCTAATTCTACACCGGACCTCCAAATCCAATTCCGATCGCACTCCTAAGTCACAAATCATCCCCTGAAGTTAACCGAACCACAGGAATTCGCATCTGAGCCCTCTAACTATATAGTCAACTTCTGGTTGACTTTCCCAAAACAAGCTTCCTCCTAAGAGGCTAAGTGCCTCATTTCCAACTGAAATCAATCCAATTCTACTCGATCAACTCAAATACTGATATTGAAACATGGTGCAACATAATATGGGGAAAATGGGGTGGTAACTCACGTGACGACGGGTCGGGTCGTCACAATACCAAATACTGATAATGAAATATGAAAAAGCATAAAATGGGGGAAATAGAGCGGTAACTCGTGAGACGACGGGTCGGGTCGTCACACTATGTCAACGTTAGTATATACACTGATATGCGGTGCAAATATTGGCTGGCGTTTCACAAAAAACTTAATTCTCTGCATTTAATAAGAATAAATACATATAAATACGACTGAATAAAATGCATATTTCATAGTAAATCTGACATGAATACATATGAATATAACTAAATACACCGACAAGGCTAATTATATATAAAAACAACTTGATATAACATACATGACATAAATATATCATACATGAATACAACTAAATACAGAATGGAAATTTAAACGGTTGAAAACAAAAAATAAATATAATGAAATTAGAAAGAAAAACAGTGATGGGAACTTTGAAAAAAACTTAAAAAGACAATTATAAATATATCAGAATACATATAAATACGTATAAATACAACTGAATACATGAATAATACGGATTGATTTCATAAGAATATTACCTTTTCTTCTACTTCATCTGAGGTTTTAATTACTTGAACCTCCTTCCCCTTGATAGATGAAGCTTCAGAGATATGGATTTTCCTCTTTCCCGAATGGGAAGTCTTGTCTCCTTCATTGATTTCTCGACTTTTTCATGTTGAGCTTTTGTTCTCTTCTCCAAAGCCATATCTTTGGCTAAACTTGCGTCCATTCACCTTGAGTGATTTGCAAAGAGAAAGACGGCCCATCGAAATTAAGAATTTTAGTGGGTATATCTCTAGTAATCAACTTGCGGGGTATATTCTCAAATATTGTAAGAATACGACTTGGGTACTGTTGACTAGATACAATTTGCTGAGTAGAGAGGTTGAGAATAAGCAAAAAATAGCGAAAAAAAAAAAAAAAACTTACCACACTACTTATAGAAACAAGCCAGTACAATGTAGCTGAAGCGTTAGGGTTTACCCGAGATTGGGGAAGGAGGAAGTTGCGTTATGAATGAGAGGATTCTAATTTTAACCGTGATTACAGGGGATTTGGAAGTATCAATTTTGAGAGAAGGGGAAAACTTGTATGGAGAAGTTGTATGTAAAACGGTATCTATGAGAGAGAGAATCTGAGAATGGAGAGAGGAAAATAAAACACAGCGTGTATAATGTCTTAAGTGTAAGAGATACCTAAAATTAAAATTTTTGCTGTAAATCATATAACATATCTATATGAGGTAATTTATTGAAATGATATTTATTTTAAATAAATAGGGGGTTAACCTATTCTATAGGAAGTAAAAATTCCTAAAATAAACTCGTATCTTACCGTAATTATTATCCTTATCCTGCTACCGAACGACCCCTAAGTTAATAGGTAGAATAGCGAAACAAATTAAAAATATTTATATAACCGAGAAAGGATATACTGTTAGGGGTAGATATACTTTGGGCAACCCGTAATTCAAACCAAAATCCGAATTTCTTGGATTTTTTATTTGGATTTTTGGATTACGGATTGGATTTTGGATTTAATTTTTAAAATTTTTTAATTTTGGATTGGATATTGGATTTGGTACTTCCAATTTTTGGATATCCGAAAATCCGAAATTCTTATACTTTATATTTAGTCCATTATCTATATGTCAATAGTAATAAGTTCAATACCCTTCTCATTAGATATTATCATATATATTCAATATTAATTACTAAGTTATTACGAGAATACTTTCTATTTGGACATGGTTTTACTATTTCTACTTCTTATCTATCGTATTAACGTCTCTATTAAATTTATATATTTTTTTATATAATAATTTTATTATTTTAATATTTTATTTGGATAATTGTGGTAAGAATAAAGAAGTTTAATTTTTACGCAATTTAACATGAGTACTTCATTTGGATATTCATTTTTGTAAAAAGAAAAGACATCTCAACTTATAAGCTCAAAACCGAAAATCTAAAATATCCAAACCGATTAATCCGAAACCAAACTTAAAAAATCCGATCCAATCCGAACTTATTTGGATTGAATTTGGATTGTCACTTCGTAAATTCGAAAGTTAAAAATCTAAACCGAAATTTCATATGCAATTCAAACTGCCTGAATGCCCACCACTTATACATATCCTCTAACAAAACAATATTCTATTCTGTATGCTTTTCTCAAGATCTAAATTACAATCATAGTTTTTCTTTGAGATTCCTCAAAAGAGATAGAACAATTATTTAAAGGAACAATTACAAGACATGAATATATCTAGCTAATAATATCAAATTGTATTTTTGTCAAGGACAATTATATTAATTGTTATCTATTAGAAAAAGGTGTTGCGAATTACTTTTCCCCAAATAAAAGATGCCAAATTTGATATACAAAGATAATATTATTTCTTCGATATAACCTTAACAATCTACTGGCCAACAGCATCTTGACAGTATTATTTCTTTAATATTTGAAATTATCAGAGTTTTAAGCAGGGCATATTCGTCCTGCTCATTGGGATTTAATATTGATGTACAAAGAGGCAGCGATCAACCATCCATTCTCGAGATTCATATTGATTAATATATCTTTGCGTCTTACCAATTCGTTAAGTAGACTCACTCAGCTAAAATTTACTCGTACCGGGTGTTTACACCAAATTGTATTAATTTACCCTAGTTATGCGATAAATTAATGTGAGAACGTATATTAATCAAATATGGTTTAGTGATAATCATATTTGTGAAGAGATGAATCGTGTATTTATTAAGCTCTTTGTTATGATACTTAATCTACATGAGTATCTATAATTGCTTTGTTTTCTAATGTTCAATTACTTGAAATTCATCGTAATCTCAATATACCACCTCTCTCACAACATGTTGGAAGTTGACATACCGACTTATAACATATAGTAAGTACAACAACAAACAATTCTGTTAGAAGTAATGTTTACCCTAAAACGAGTAACAATTAAATTTATATTGTGGTTTTAAGAATATGTGACTTAATTCAATAGAAATTGATAAACAATGAATTAAATGAATAAATTGAACAGTAAAATAAATCAAACCAGTATTCTATCAATGCCTCGACCCCGATTCGAGATGGTCTCGAGGTTGGATAATAAGAAGAACAATGATGAACAGTAAGTGAAATAGAGAACAACGAATGTATGTATTCTTTATCAGTGAATTATGGACATATAAGTGAATGAGATCCCTCTTTATATAATAGAGGAATCCTAAATAAGGTACAATTCTAATAACGAAAATAAATCCTACGATTGGCGTTAATTCGCTTGATTCGATCTGTTCTGGGATTTCCGCCGTGATCCTCGGCTGGTTGCTAATATCTCGCCATTCCATTATTACACCTCACTCGAAGTCAGTCATGCTTGGTCTCCATCTTCAGCGAACACTTCGATTTCCATGCTAAATATTCTATTTTCGAGCTCGGGCCTGGTCCATTACGAGCTTACCATAGAGGCAGCTCCCATGCCTATAAAATTGGATATGCCCGATTTCAACCGTATACAGGTAGTCCCCTCGTTTGTGGAGTGCAAGGAGAATAAAAGAATTTGGGACTTCGATTTAATACCTCGATCAATTATGAAATCAATATCGTGACATAAGCGACAGAAGCGATTGAAGCATCGCGTCTGCACAGTTACCAATGTCACTTATTTACGCCAGTTGATGGTCGGCCACCGGTGCTTTCAAACCATCAAAGTGGCTAATATAAATAGAGCACCTTCATAATCTTCTGAAACTTTACTTTCAAACTTCTTCCGATCTTCAAAATCTCTTCTATTCTCTTCAAGTTTGTCAGCCCACTGTACTTAATCTTATGCTTCTTATGTTTTGATGATTTAACAAACTTGTTGTAAAGAACCAGATAGAGAACCTGCTCTGCCAGAAACACATCCCATATGAACTGGTCGAATCTTGAACATCAGCAAATGGATGAACGACCACATGGAGGAACACAACAGGGACCCGATGACCTGGTCGCTTAGAGTTCTCAAACAAAAGCACAAGTCAGTGACTGTACACATTCAAGTTAAAGAGAAACACAATAGGGACCTGCTCTCTTGGGGTTCTCTGACAGAAGTACATGTCAAAGTGCACAACTGGAACGTAGCAGAAGAAAATCTATCAAGCAGTTGTTATAGAAGAGGAACAAAACCAGGACATAGTCCATTGACATATCTTAAACCTAGTTCATTGTTATGTCCTGACAGAAGCACAAAGTCCAGCTGGAACGCACCTTTCCAGAAGAGGCTGTGTAGACAGTGCAAAAAGTACACTAAAAGTTGACACCACTATCTATTGTGATACCCTTTGTGATAAAACAACCTGGTGCATCACACATTAATGTGTGCATTTTGCTGATACTCTCTCAAGAAGAAGAAGCATCCATCTAGCATTGAAATCACTGGAGTGTCAAGAACAAGAAGACAACTCCACTATGGATCAGATTCTAAACGAAGTCTTATGTATATCCATAGCTGAGTTGTAATCTTGTTATTTGATTTACATTATAATTCCTATTTTGCTTTCTTAGAAGCACTGCTTTAGGAACAAACCAAATCTGTAAGCTTTTGAGTTTGCGTTGAGACTAGGAATAGTCATAAGTTGAATCCTCTATAACTAGGAGAGTTAGAGAGTGGTTTGTGGTGGTGCATCACAAGTTAGTTTGAAGTATTTGCAAAAGGGAGTTTGCAAAGTAATTTGTAATAGGTAGATTAAGAGTTAGTTGAGTTTAAATCCTACTGGTGTAGGTCGTGGTTTTTTGATCCCCATGTGTGGGATATTTCTATGTAGAAAAATCTCCTACCCTATTTACATTTAGTCTTTCTAGCATTCTACGTATTAGTCTCATAGAGGACCAGGTACTCTATTGTCTGGTGGACCTATATAAACTATCAATTGGTATCAGAGCACGTTTTTCTTATCAGGCTAACACCTAGGAGAAATCCTCAATGGCCGTGCCACCAAGCTTTGAAGAAGGACAATCAACATATAGACCACCAGGAATGAATGGTCAATACTACGGCTGGTGGAAGAGCAGGATGCGTGACTTCATTATAGGAGAAGACTCAGAGTTATGAGACATCATATGTTATGGTCCACATGTTCCCATGAAAACGATTGAAGAAACAGAGCAACTGGTGCCTAAACGAAGAAGAGAGTTCAATGACATTGACAGAAAAGCTGTAGAAAAGAACTACCTCGCCAAGAAGATCTTGATGTGTGTCATAGGACCTTATGAGTACAACAGAGTCTCAGCCTGTGAAACTGCCAAAGAAATATGGGAGGCACTGCAAACCGCTCATGAAGGAACCACCCAGGTCAAGCAATCCAAAATTGACATGCTCACCATAGAATATGAGTTGTTCAGGATAAAAGATGATGAATCTATACAAGACATGCATACCTGATTCACCTCCATCCTAAATGAGCTTCATTTGCTTGTAGGTGTGATTCCCACGAACAAACTTGTAAGAAAAATTCTCAGTGTTCTACCTGGATCTTGGGAAAGCAAGTCAAATGCCATCACGAAAGCTAAAGATCTACATACTCTGACCATGGATGAGTTGATTGGTAATTTGAAAACATACAAGATGAAGAGAAAGACGGACTATGAAATAAGAGAGACTAAAAAGGAGAAGAACCTGGTACTTAAAACTGAAAGGAGTGACTCAAGTGATGAAGATAGTGACATGGCCTATTTCACTAAGAGAATTCGAAAAATGGTTCGAAGAAATGGTGGTATACCAAAGTGCGGCAGTTCAAGCAAGACAAGGAACACTGATCTTTGTCACGGATGTGGAAAGCCAGGGCATTTCATCAAATACTGCCCACTCGCAAAACATGAGCAGTACAAGCAAAATCCTGACAAAGCAGGAAAAAGGAACCCGGTTCCCGAGAAAAGGTTCATCAAAAAAGTGTAGCAGACAATATCGTTAAGCAGGCTCTTGCCTCTTGGGGAGATTTCTCAAGTGAAACTGAAGGGGAATCAGGTGACGAAAACAATTCCATGATGGCAATGGAAACTAAAGCAACAAAGTACGATTCACTATTTGTGCTGATGGCTCAGTTAGATGATGATGATGAAGAAGATGAAGACGACGAGGTAACTTTAGGAATGTTTAGAGAAATCTAAAATCCTACTCTTCCAAAAAGCTTAGGTGTTTATCAAATGTCCTAATTGATGCCAATTATAGCATTGTAAATGATAGGGAGATCCTGACCACATAACTAGGAGAGGTAGAGCAATCTAGAGATGAAGTAGTAGTCTGTGTAGTGGACTTAAATGAGACTATAACAAATCTTGAACTAGAAAAGGAGGCCCTGAATGAAAAAAATAACCAGAGTGGAGAATGAGAGAGACGATCTGATGGTAGTAGTTATCAATCTGAAAGAAATAATAGAAGATCTTAGCAGTAAGAAACACACTTTAGAAGAAATGATCGCTTCTATTGAAGAGGAAATGGATGACCTTCTTGTGATATGTGCCGATCTACAGGTAATGATAGCTAAAGCTTTTCTGACTAAGCTTGAATCACATAAATACCATTGTAGGTAACCACGTATGACGATCATATAAGCTAAAGCTAATAGTATGTTTAAGCTGTAAAAAAGGGAAGCTGTTGAAATTCTGTTCAAGGAGGCTACTCCGGCATCAGGTTCTTGTATCTCAGGTTAGTAATAAAAGGTTAATATTTTCATGCCCTATATAAACAAAAAGGTGTGTAATAATTGTCCTGTAATTTAGCTGCCACATCAGCAAACTTGTCAAGGGCTGTGCGTCACGTCTTGTCCGTCAAATCCTTTCACATCCTCTATACGTCACCACTTCCCCACAAACCTACCGCTGTCTCTAGGATTATTCACAATCTATTTCTTTCTTTACTCATCATTAGTCCCTCTTCCAATAAATCGTTTCTTCCCTCCTACGACAAGTTATGAACCTTCTCTTTTGTTGTTCAGCTAAAACTCACTCATTACCTCTCACTCTCTCTAAGCTACTTGTCTGGAAAGTATTCACATAATGTCGATCGAACAATCATCTCAGTCCACCACTTCCAGCACCATCCCCATTTCTCGCCTTCCCTAAAACCAAGTTCAGGCCATCACTGTCTCACACACTCTACCACCTTATATACTTCTGGATTCTTCTCCACTCCTATTGTCTTTCCATTTCTGCTAAATCCTGCCTGCCACTATCTTGAGAACACTATGTCCAGTCAATCCTATGACTTCGCAAAAGAACGTACAGAAGGTCTCACTTCTCTGGTCTCAGAAGCTTATGAGGATCATCCTGATCAGTACTTAAACTTTTCCATGTTGGAAACAGTGATTCTCAAAGAGTCACCAGAAAAAGAAATAGCTCACAACATCATGGCCATAGTTGCTGAAAGTCTGACTAATGAAGAAGCCTATCGCTCTTCTGAGCATCAGACGAAAGAGAACTCTCATCTAGAAAATGCTAGAACTGCAAAGCTCCTAGAGTCTCTAGCTTGTGAGATGTTTCAAGAAAAATCTTCTAATGAACCCATTCCTCATCCATGAAAACTTAGTTCCGTACCTCCCATTCCATCTGAAATCTTAGGGTCTTCTTCAAAATCCCATACTATCAGGTCACTACAATAAGATACTGCTGAATCTTCATTTCAAAAAAGTAAAAGGAGTGTCAAGCCAAGCAAAAGGAGAAGAATGAATCGTAAAAATTTCATCAGGAGTGGGATAGTAAACCAAGTAGGTAAAGATGCTTCCAAAGAACCTAGTTTTCAGTACAAAAACCTTTGACAACTCAACAGTCCATGAAAAGGGAGTCGTTGAAACTATTGAGCAACAGAAAGGGCCATCTGTGAAGTATAGAAGTAGGTCAAAATGAAGTAAGACTGAGCCAGCTGCGTCTGAAGACAATACTATGGAAATAGCTAGCTGGAAAGGAAAGATTGAGGAAGGTTGTGGCAAAGGAAATGAGGAAACTGTGAAGGAACCTAGTGCATTAAGGTCCATGGCCAATGACGGTGGTATCTGGCAACAGAGACTAAGAACTCAAAAAGTGCTGTTGGGATGCACTTTTGATCTAGCTATTTCAGAAATGACAGGGATTTGTCAAATTTTGGAGATTATGGAATTTCAACAATGGGAACACTTTTTTGAAGAAAGAATGCCTGTAGTGTACGAAGACGCAATACAAGCTTTCTACGCTTCTCTTTTCACTATTGAGGGGAATCACATCTGTGCTCTCGTAAATGTAATTGACATTGTGATAGATGCTTCAACATTGGGCAAGGTTCTCAGAATCCTATTTGAAGGTATGAACTTAGTTAAGGGTGTCTGTGGAGTAAACTTTTTGAGAGCCATTATGAAAAAACAAGTTATCCAACACGGGGACCATATGCATAAGAAGGTGCTGCTTCTGGAGTACCAGCTTCTCTTCAAGTTGGTCAATAAATTAGTTTTACCTCGCTCTGAGAGACGCTCCATTGCCATAAGATCGGACATGGTCCTCATGGAAGCACTTGATGAATATGTGCCAATAAATTTGCTGACCATCATGCTTGATCATATGCAAATAGTGGCAAATTTCAAAGGAGGAAATCACGGGTTACCTTATGGCTTTATTTTAACTCAAGCGTTCAAATTCTACAAGGTTCCCTTAGAAAATCCCAAAGTGGGCACGCGCAAACAATCATTCTCAATGATCACTCTAGAGGAATGTGAGGGTATATAAAGAGTTGATGGGAGCCTCTTCACCATATCTTAGCTGATAAATGCTCAAAATGTAGCTTTTGAGGAATTGAGAAGGTTGACGGCTCGAAATGCCGATTAGAAACCCAGCTCAGCCAACAGCTAAGGGACCTGATTCTATACATGAGGAAGTCACCCAACTGAGAAAGGAAAATGAGAACCTACGGGCTCAATTGTTTGAAGAACAATTGGCTGCAAATGCTAGACTAGACGTGGTTCTCAAAACCATTACTGTCTCTTCCTCCAAACCTCATTCCTCCAGTACTTCCTAGGATCTTCAAAGTGTCAAGCTGCTTTTTGTTGAATGATCAGTGGTGGCTGTTTTACTTTTATTTTTCTTGTTTGTATGGTGGAATGTTGATTTTTAACCAGTACTGCTCCTGAACTACTCATTCTAATGTAAACATAAATGAAATAGCTTCCCTTTCATTGCTTGTACAATAATATGTTCCTTTGGCTTCTCTTTTCTGCCATATTGTGTTCACATATGTGGCATTGGCTTGCAGTGTCAGACTTCTTTATGCTTCATTACCTGCTTGTGCTCTTTTGCTCATTTTAATGATGCCAAAAGGGGGGAAAGTATTGATTGTATATTGGTAAGTCTGGGTACTGGTGACAGATTAAAGGGGTTAAACGGATCTATCTAAGATTAAGGGGAAAGTTCCTAGAACCTCTGAGATTAAGGGGGAACTTAGTGTATTTCGAGCATCTCATCAAGTTATTTCTGCTCTAAACAAATGTTCTCTATACTTAAGTTTGTCATCATCAAAAAGGGGAAAATTGATGGGTTGTACTTAATCTTATGCTTCTTATGTTTTGATGATTTAAAAAAATTGTTGTAAAGAACCAGATAGAGAACCTACTCTGCGGGATACCTATCCCATATGAACTGGTCGAAGCTTGAACATCAGCAAATGGATGAGCGACCACATGGAGGAAGACAACAGGGACTCGATGACCTGGTTTCTTAGAGTTCTCCGACAACAAGCACAAGTCAGCGACTGTACACATTCAAGTTAAAGAGACATACAACAGGGACCTGCTCCCTTGGGGTTCTTTAACAGAAGAACAAGTCAATGTGCACAACTGGAACATAGTAGAAGAAAGTCCATCAAGTAACTGTTATAGAAGAGCAACAAAACCAAGACCTGGTCCATTGACATGTCCTAAACCTGGTTCATTGGTATGTCCTGACAGAAGCACAAAGTCCAGCTGGAACGCACCTGCCCAGAAAAGGCTGTGCACACAGTGCAACGGTAACTTCTCAGTGACAAGTACACCAAGAGTTGACACCATAATCTATTATGATATCCTTTGTGATAAAGCAACCTGGTGCATCACACACTAATGTGTGTATTTCAGTGGTACTGTGTCAAGAAGAAAATGCATCTATCTAGCATTGAAATTACCGGTGTGTCAAGAATAAGAAGACAAATCCACTAAGGATTAGTTTCTAAACGAATTCTTATGTCTATCCATATTTGAGTTGTAATCTTTTTATTTCCTTTACATTGTAATTCCTACTTTGCTTTCTTAGAAGCATAGCTTTAGGAACAAACCAAATTCATAAACTTTTGAGTTTGCGTTGTGACTAGGAATAGTCATAAGTTAAATCCTCTATAACTAGGAGAGTTAGAGAATGGCTTATGGTGGTGCAACACAAGTTAGTTTGAAGTCTTTAAAAAGGGATTTTGCAACGTGGCTTGTAATAGGAAGATTACAAGTTAGTTGAGTTTAAAGCCTACTGGTGTAGGTCGTGGTTTTTTGATCCCATGTGTGGGATTTTTCCACGTAGAAAAATCTCATGCCTTATTTACATTAAGTCTTAATTGCATTCTACGTATTAGTCTTATAGAGGACCAGGTACTCATCACGCCGGCGGGTAAAAAACACCGATGGAGCCACGTATCTAAGTGCAATTCTCGGCTATATGCACTTACTTTCGATTTTAAAGTCGAAAAACCCTCTTTGGTTCCTGGCTAATGCAAGCCCATGTCTAGATACATCTGTTTGATATTTGAAAGCGATCTCGAGTAGGTGAAAAAAGACTGCCACTGGAAGAATAAAGAGGTGGTGATTCCTACCCTCAAGGAGGATATCACCACTCATATAGAAGTGTTCTTAAGTGTGCATACTTAACCTTTCACTTTGTGTTCTGTCAATCCTGTCATAATTTACTTTTGCAGCCAATACCGGGTAACCCTAGCCAGATCTACCCCTTTTTTGGCACATTGTTATACTGCTCAAATTTTTCTCAAGCAAGGTCGATGGGATGTCTTTCACCCTCGATCCTCTCATTAGTCTATACAGACCCCGTCTTTCTCGGGGCGGACTGATAAGGCTTTAGCGCTAGGCCACGGAGGGACTGTTCTCGAGCATAGATGAGGATAAGGACCAAGGATGGATTTGCCTGTTTGTCCGAGTCAGAACCTCTGACTTAATTCTCGCCGAGAGGATGCCATTCCCCAAAGTGGAACATTAAGCGTATGTAGAACCTCACTGATAATATTTGATTACTTGTTACGTTTCCTTTACTTCTCACCTATATTCTTCTTTGTGGTACAACTTCCCCCGAGTTTCCTAGTGTAACCCCGAACCTATCATGTTGTGTTCAGCAACTGGTTTCAACCTCTTCGTATGATCAGCGCTCGTGGTGTGATTTTTCCAAGGGTCGATGGGAGGCCAAAAATCATGGTAGGTTCCCCTGTCCTTGTTTGATGCTTTCCTGTGAAATACTTCCTTTTAAACTTGATTTCATCTCATACAAGTCTTGGAGATAATGTCGCCACGAGGTCGCCTCCCCCCGGGGAAGAGGAGCTCACGAAGCTGACCAAAGACAACAAAAGAAGTAGCGCCTCACCTCCATATACCCTAAAGACTAGGAAAAGTAGGGCTCGAAAGTCAAAGACTAATACTACCATTCTGTCTGCCGATGGAGTCCAAACAATAAGATATAAAGACGAGGAGTAAGAAGATGATGACTGCCTGCTGGTGGCTCAGAATTGGATAAGCATCAAAGCTTCAAGAATTGTTGAGCCGGTGAAGATTTAGGAGGTTCAGCCGTAGACTGAGGTGATCTCAGAGGAAGGTCCGAATAGAGTCCCCAAGTCATCGGGTGTTGATGGTGCCTCCTGCCGTGATGCGCAATCGGCAGGTGTGCCTGAAGGGTCTAGTTCTGAGGCCCTTCAAAGAGAAGACAATGCTCCGAGTCACTCGCTTGGGAAAATTAACATTGATGATTTTCCGCCCGACCCTACATTCTCTGAGGGGTAGTTTTGGGATGCTCGGTCCAATGGGATCCTCGATTTGGGGATGGCCCCCGAAAGGGATGATATATTCTGTAGCTACTTCACGGGGGACGATGATGTTCCTGACCTAGATGCATTGTTCATTTTGATAAGACTCAGCGGCTTCTGAATCAAGTAAATTTTAACCTCTGCCATCATGTTTGCATTTTTTCTCATTTCTTCATGTCTGATTTTCTTCCTTTCTAAACAAGCCACGACTCTTCATCTTGAATCGTCTTCTAAATACCGAGCTGAACTTGCCCGATGTGAGGCTGATCTCAAAAAGCTCACGGAGGAGAAAGATGCCCTTAAACTCCTCTACATGCAAAAAGAAAAAGTGATCAGGAGCCTTCAAGCCGAACTGACAAGAGCTCATCAAGATCAAATCGAGCTCATTGAATGGGTGGTGTACATTTTTCTAGGGGCTTGTTGTGTATTAACTTGATATTGGTGACTAATACTTTGATCTTGCAGGTTCAGCAGAATGGAGAATTGTTTGAGTAGCTTCGTGAGGAGACCAAGATGAAAGAGGCAGAGACTTTAGGATGGAAGCAGAACATGGACCGTCTTGTCTCGGAGAAAGATGCAGTTCAGGCTCAACTGTATTTGGTTGAGCGACAACTCCAGAGTGTGAAGGAGGATAGTTTTGCCCTAGCCCAGAAGGTTGAAGAGCCCGAGATTCAGTTGGATGCTGAGCTTGCAAGGGCCACATCTGAGGCAGAGGCACTCGTGGCCTCCTACCGAGCCGATGCTGAAGCCATTAACACTCGGGAAAAGAAAATTTTTGACGCTACTGAGGTTAGATTGTCCCATGTTGCCGAGTATGCTAGGCTCTAGTCTCGGAGAGATACTCTTGAGGAGGTACATGCTTGTGGCTTCGACCTCACAACTAATATCAAAAGTGCAAAGTTTTTGGAGGACGAGGACCGCACTTTGATTTCCTATGATGAAGACTCCACGAGTGGATCCGAGAGCAGGGGAGATGAAGATGAAGCTCCCGAAGATGCGGCTCCCGGGGCGGACTAGGCACTTAGGATTTTTCCTCCTTTTGTTTCTTTTTTTGTTTTTTGTGTAAGGCCCCGTGTAGTCTTTATAAATACTTTGTTCTTTCCGTTTCGTCTCTGATTTCTAATTATGATAAATTTTGCATTGCTTTTGCCATGTGAAAACTTTGTTGCGGTAGACTCTATAATAAAAGTAGATTAGAGCAAACCCTTAGGTTTTTTAGTTAAGTGAGGGTGAGTCCCCGAGCTCAACAGTATGTCTAGGATTTTGATTTTGGATGGCTTGATCGAAGCCATAATTTCATTGTTTTTATAATCGATTTTGAGTAAGTTTCAAACTCACAATAGTAGATCCTTTAAGGTTTTATACCAAATAATGATCAATCCTCGAGCTATGTTCAAGCCAATTTTAGTTGGGCTTAAGATCGTGGAACCCTTAGGTCCAAATTGACTGAGAATAAAATCTCGAACTCTAAGTGTATTGACTCTTAGGATCTTTAGATTAGGCCGATATAGCCTTATAAAAGATGCCTATTTTTTCCCTTTTTCGGCTTAGAAGACTTAGTAAAAACATTCTTTATGTCTTAGCACGTATTCTTTACCCATTTGGTTTTTTGAAAGTTCGATGTCGATTGAAACCCCTTTGCATCTGTGCCTTAGCACGTTTATATTAAGATAATTTGATAGCACTTAAGGTTTTTTAAGGGCTGATTTTATGAAATTCCTTTTGATGACTTGCCGAGGGTAGCCTTTGAACCGGTTTATCAAGAAAGTCGAAGGATAATTTTTATTGCGGGATTCGGACGTCTCCGAGCCGCATTACTTCAGCTGTAGCCTTTGGGTATGCCCCCTAGGCTTATTTACCAATAAAATTTCGAACTTGTTTGAAATGTTAGTATCCGAGAATGGTGGCCTTGGCCTATTGATCGGGGGTTCCTCTTTGAGGCCTTATGAATTTGAGTTTAGATAACTCGAATATGCCAATCATCGATGTCGGTCCCCAAGTGTTTGAGGTATATTTGCACTTGGCTCTTGATCCATTTCTCCTAAAATCATAAGTATGAGGGAGACACAAGATGTTTGATAAAAAAAGAATGCTTCTTTGAATAATTTATACATGCGTACATGTTTTTCCATCGGGTCTCGACTAATCTATATGGACACGGTTCGTTCAACCGTTTAATCCATTACAAATGTTTCGTATCGAGTCCCTTTTAAAATAGGATATGAGGGTGATGCCCCCCACTATTCGAGGTTGATTGCAGAGAAGCCTTGGATACTATTGAATTGTCCTCAGGTAGCACATAATTTTTGCCTCATTAAAAATCCTTCCAGAAAAAACCCACATGGGATAAAAACTGATCTAAGGGAAAAAGAGTGCAATGCGTACTTTAAAACCTGAGGTGGTGAGGTATTGATGTATTTGATCGAACTCCTGTAATAAGTTAGCGTCAAATATATAAATGAAATAAGGGAGAAAGCCATACCTTTGCAATAATATCGTTTGAGAAGTGATATGTTCCAATTGTTTGGTAGTGGTTCGCCATCCATTGTTACGAGTTTATAAGACCCTTTCCTGACTATGTCGAGGACTTTGTAGGGTCCTTTCCAATTCGGGCCAAGCTTCCCTACATTAGGATCTCGAGTGTTGATGGTGACTTTCCTTAGGACTAAGTCCCTGACTCTGAAGTGGCGAAGGTTAGTTCTCCTATTGTAGTATCTTTTGATTCGTTGCTTTTGTGCAGCCATTCGAATGAGTACAACTCTTTGTTTTTCATCTAATAACTCGAGGCTAGTATTCATAGCCTCCTGATTTGATTTTTTCATTTTATGTCCAAACATGGCGCTAGGTTCCCCGACTTCGATTGGAATCAAGGCTTCAGATCCATATACTAAGGAAAACGTAGTTTCCCCTGTACTGGACTTTGATGTTGTTCGATATGCCTAAAGGACTTCGGGTAGAATTTCTCTCCATTTCCCTTTAGCTTCATTCAACCTTTTCTTCAGGTTTTGGATGATAGTCTTGTTCGTCGATTTGGCATGTCTTTTCCCACTAGGATGATATGGCATTGACAATATCCTTTTTATTTTATGGTTTTTGAGAAATTTCATCACTTTGTCACCGATAAATTATTTTCCATTGTCGCATACTATTTCTGTGGGTATCTCGAATCGACAAACGATGTGATCCCAGATGAAGTCTATAACCTATTTTTCTATGATGTTCTAGAAAGCCTGTGCTTCAACCCATTTAGGGAAATAGTTAGTCATAAATAAAATAAACTTAGCTTTACCCGGGACCGATGGCAGAGGGCCAACGATATCCATCCCTTATTTCATGAATGGCCATAAATATAAGACCGAGAAAAGTTGTTCTTGGGGATGGTGGATCATCGGTGCAAATCGTTGACATTTTCGAACAAACTCCTTGGTGTCTTTTTCCATGCTATCCCAGTAGTATCTTCCTCTAATAACTTTGTGAATTAGTGACTCAGCGCCGGAGTGGTTCCCACAAGTGCCTTCATGGATCTTTCGTAGAACATAATCTATGTCCCCTGGTCCCAAACACACTGCCAATTGTCCATCGAATGTCCTTCTTTATAATGTTTCATCTTCGGACAATGTTAGTTCGTAGGACCCTTGATTCTTTAGGGTATGATAGGGCTTTCCATTCTTCAAGTACTCGATGTATTTATTCCTCCTGTCCCATGTTAAACTTGTAGAGTTTATCTCGGCATGACCTTTCTTGACCGCGGATCTCGAGAGTTGAATGATAGTCTCGAGTTGATCTCATCTTCCTTGATCGATGACCCTAAATTTTTAAGCGCATCGGCCTCACTATTTTGTTCTCGAGGTACATGCTGTAAAATCCAATTCCTTGAAATAGTGCAAAGTTTCTTGCAGCTTGTCCAAATACCTTTGCATCCTATCCTCTCGAACATCGAAGGTTTTGTTTACTTGGTTCACCACCAGTAAAGAGTCACACTTGGCTTTAGTGACTTCGACTCCCAAGCTTTTAGCAAGCTGAAGACCTGCAATCATGGCCTCATACGCGACCTCATTGTTAGTCAACCTGGAAGTTTTGATATAATACCTAATAATGCTACCCATGGGCGGCTTCAAAATTATGCCTAGCCCGGACCCTTCACATTTGAAGCACCGTCTGTAAAAAGGGTCCATACCCCTAATGATGTGCCCGATTTTAACAAGAGTTCCTTTTTAACTTTGGGTACGAGGGTTGGCGTGAAATCGTCCACACAGTCAGCTAAAATTTGAGACTTGATGGCCATTTGGAGTTGATACTTGATATCATACCCATTGAGTTCGACGGCCCATTTGGCTAATCGGCCTGATAGTTCGGGCTTGTGTAAAATATTACAAAGTGGGTAAGTGGTTAACACGCATATATGATGACATTGAAAGTATGGTTTTAATATTCTAGAGGCACTTATAAGTGCAAGTACCAATCTCCCTAAGTGTGGGTATCTAGTTTCTTCTTATCCTAAGGTTTGACTTACATAATAAACGGAAAATTGTGTACCTTGATCTTCTCGAACTAGGACACCACTTACCGCAATTTCCGATACTGCCAAGTACAAGTAAAGTTTCTCATCTGCCTTTGGCGTGTAGAGCAGTGGTGGGCTCGATAGGTATATCTTAAATTCCTCTAATGCCTGTTGGCATTCCCTGGTCCAGGCAAAATCATTCTTCTTTTTGAGTAGAGAGAAAAATTTGTGGCTTCGATCCGACGACCTCGAGATGAATCGGCCTAAAGCGTCTATCCGTCCAGTCAGCCTCTGCATGACTTTACACTGTCCACGACAGTGATTTCTTCGATGGCCTTGATTTTATCGGGGTTGATCTCGCTCCCCCTATTCGACACCATGAAGCCCAGGAATTTGCCCGAACCGGCCCCGAAAGCACATTTCTCAAGGTTGAGCTTCATGTTATATTTCCTTAAAATCTCGAACGTTTCCTACAAATGAGCCAAATGGTCCTCTGCATGCAAGGACATAACTAGGATGTCATTAATAAAGACTTCCATTGACTTACCTATTTGTTCTTTGAATATTTTATTTATTAGGCGTTGGTAAGTAGCTCCTGTATTTTTTAGCCCGAAGGGCATTATATTGTAACAATATGTTCCATACTTGGTGATAAATGAAGTCTTTTCCTGGTCTTCCAGGTTTATTTGAATTTTATTGTACCTGGAATAGGCATCGAGAAAGGTAGGAATCTCGTGGCCAGCTGTGGCGTCGATCATACGATCGATGTTAGGCAGTGGAAAAGTATCTCTGGGGCATGCCTTTTTCAAATGTTTATAATCTGCATACATTTTAAGTTTGTTGCCTTTTTAGGGACCACAACTACATTGGCTAACCGTTCGGGATATTTCACTTCCCAAATGGACCCTATTTTGAGACGTTTAGTTAACTCATCCTTTATGAATGTATGCTCTACCTCGGACTGGAGTCTTCTCTTTTGTTTCACCGGTTTGAACTAGGGTCCAAGCTTAGCCAATGAATCGTTATCTCCAGTGGGATCCCTGTCATGTCTCAATAGGACCAAGCAAAAAAAATCTATGTATCAATAAGAAATTGAATATGTTTTTTCCTATGCTTGCGGGTTAACTCGTTCCTAGGTATACCTTTTGGTCGGGCAGGTACTCGATCAATATAACCTGTTCCTGCTTTTTGACCGTTGATTTGGTTGCATCAGAATCTTCGGGAACAATATTTGAGGGGTTAGAAAATCCTCCTACACTTCTCCTATCTCATGCTTCCCATATTCGGTCGAGGCTGGTGGGTGTGGTTGCTATTTGGCTTCCTATTTACCTTTGGCGCTCGACCTTTCCGAGGTTGATAACGTTGACATCGATATCACCTCATCGATCGAAAACATCTTCTTAGCAGCATACTGCTCCCTGTATACTGTCTTTACACCAACTGACATCGGGAATTTCATCATTTGGTGGAGAGTCAGAGGGATTGCCCTCATATTGTGGATCCAAGGACTTCCGAGTAGGGCATTGTACCTCATATTGCCCTCGATTACGTGGAACTTGTTATCTTGAATGGTTCCAACCACGTTCACCAGTAGAATAATCTCCTTTTTAGTTGTTTCACTAGCCATATTGAAGTCGTTTAACACCCGAGTTGCGGGCACGATTTGATGTTGTAGGCCGAGCTTCTCCACGACCCTTGATCGGATAATATTCAGCGAACTACCTGGATCTACTAAAATACGCTTAACTTGATATTTATTTAATAAGATAGAAATTACCAGAGCGTCGTTATGGGGCTAAAAAATGCCTTCCGCTTCTTCGTCATTGAATGATAAGGAGCTTTCGGGCACATAATTTTGAGTTCATTTTTCCCTAGTGATTGATAACTTAGTTATTTTGAATATGGGTCCCTGTGGAATGTCTACCCCACCGACGATCATATGAATGACATGTTGGGGTTCATCCTGTTCATTTTTCCTGTTGGCGTCCCTTTCTCTACAATGATTTTTGTCTCGGTCGCTGATGAGCTCTAGAAGGTGTTGTTGTTGAATAGACGTGCTACCTCCTTCTTTAATTGCCTTCAATCCTCGGTTTTGTGTCCATGCGTGCCATGATACTTGCTCATCAAATTTGGGTTTCTTTGGGAAGGATCGGTTTGTATGGGTCTGGGCCACCTAGTATCTTTGATCCTTGCAATAGGCGATAATCAAGGTGCCTTTGTGGGATCGACATACTTGTCAAAACCACTTTTGCTCATCAATCCCCGAGAATTTTTTCCTCGATCTCTTTTTCGATCATTTTGGGCAGAATTGTGTCCTCAAGCATTATTCCATCTATCTGTGGTGTATGGTTGAGATCATTCTCTATTCGACCTCAGCTCCCTGTCGATGTCCCTCTAGGTTTTAACTGCCGAATTGTTTGGATGTACGTAACAAGAAGGGGCTCCTAATTGGTCGTCCTCAACCCTGATCTTCGATTAATATCGATTGTGCATATCTGCCCAAGTTACATCTGGATACTCAATCAAGTTTTGTTTCAACTGACGTGATGCTATCAAACTCCACTCGTTTAAATATTGGGTGAAAGCTTGAACATCCCAATCATTTGGGACTGGCGGCAACTCCATGTGTTCCATTTGAAATCGGGACATGAACTCCCTCAGTATTTCATTACCCCTTTGTCTTACCTTGAAAAGGTCTGATTTCCTTGTTGCGACCTTTATGGCACTGGCATGTGCCTTTACGAAAGAATATGCTAACATGGTAAATGAATCGATGGAATTTGGTGGCGGGTTGTGATACCAAATCATTACTCCCTTCGAAACGGTGTCTCCGAACTTTTTCAGCAACACATATTTGATTTCATCATCGCCTAAATTGTTACCTTTGATGGCACATGTATATGAAGTAACATGCTTGTTGGGATTGGTGGTCCCATTGTATTTAGGTGTGTTTGGCATACGAAACATTTTTTGGAATAGGCTTCGGAGCCGCACTTGGAGGAAACAACTTTTATACAAACCTTTTCGAATCCATCCTTTTCAAGATTGGCAGTGCCCCCTGTATCTGATCAACTCAAGAATTGTATGTCTCCACTTTTTTATTGTTGACTGCGATTCTCTTCTACCCCGATTCAATTCTTTTGGTGGGCTCCTCGAGCATTTTTATTATTGCGATGTTAGGTCCCGATTTGTTACCATTCGACCTTTCTGGTACCGGCTCAATACAACGAGTAATTTTCGGTTCGAACCTATGCGGTGCTTTATGTTGATTTTGTAACTGAGCTATAACAGCTTGCTGAGCCTGAAGCATCTCGAGTATCACTTAGAGATTGACTCCTTCGTCTCCTTTGTCCTGTGTTCCTTGGTCAGTAAATCGACTTTCTTTGCGTATACCCCCATCGAGATCTGTGCCTAGGTCCGCATTTAGAGCAATGTGCGAACTAACATCAATTGGGTTGGAAACCGATGCTTCCCCGAGATTAGCTTGTGACACCTGTTGATACCCAATTTTTTCCTACTTATTTTTATACTCTAAATATTCCCAAAATAGCATGTACATGCATATATAAGTATGCCCAAGAATTTTGACATTTTTTCTAATTTTTAAAAGCTTTTTAAAATCATTTTATTATTTGTTTTAGCAGTACAAATCCAATAATTATTCCCAAAACTATCATTTTGGAGAGTAATTTATTTCCATCTTCAGATTTACGCCACAATATAATTAAGCTAATTTTAGCATATTTTTATAAAATTATTTGATGATTTTAAATCTAAATTGCATAAAATTGTAATTATAGCCTATATAACGATTAATAGCATTTTATAATTATAAAATTATTTTCAGTATTTTTAGATTAACATTTACATATTATTAATCAGTTCAGTGCTTTTAATTTGCTTTTAAGATCATTTTTACTATTTTTATAAAATCATAGCCTCATTTTATTACAATCATAGCCTATTCATATTGCAATTTTAACCCTCAATTTACCCAATCCTAACCCTAAATTGGACAAGCCCAATTTTGTTTTAACCCGACCCCGATCCGTCCCAAACGACCCGCCCGGTTCCTATTATTGATCCAGGCCGTTTATTATTTTTGATCAACGGCCATAAGCCACCCATGCCTTTTTTAACTCCAAAAGACTACCCTAATCTCTCATCTCCTATCTGATAGCCACCTTTGAATCCCCTTCCTCTCCCATTCTCTCTGAAAACCCTAGTCGCCGCCACCCAATAAACCCTAATCCCCTTCGATTCTCATCGGAATCCATGGCTTCTCAGGCCATGGAAACCTCATATTCACCTCCTATTGCTTCTATGCGCCTGATACTCAAAGGTTTGAGGCTAGACTTCAAAGGTCCCTACCCAGATCTCATCAACTTGAGGTTTCAGGCCATCTCCGACCTGGCTCCGGCATATCTTAGCCTTCTGAGCCTGTTTCTAACCCTATCCGACTTAGATCGGACCTTTTTCAAGCCTTTCTCATTCTAGGGTTCATTTAAAACCCTAGCTATTCGAAGTTTTCTCCGATTCTCTTCAGATCTGTGTTTATTATGCTCTATTTTTGAGTTCTCGAAAGATTTCCCCAACTTTTCTTTAAAAAAATTTACTTTCAAAGTCACTTCTTTCCGATTTAGGGTTTCTAAAAATGCTTAATTGTTTTTCTAACTTTTCTTTTCCCTTTATTTGTGTATGTATGTCTCTGCTATGTTCTTATGGTCTTCTTTTTACCACGCATGTTCCTTTACTATGTTTCTACGCTATGTGCTTGTATGCTCTTCATGATGTTCTGCTATTTTCTTTCACCATGATCTCGTCTACTGTATTTTTCTACTGTGTTCATTAAGTGTTCTTACTATTTCGTGTCTTCAAGTTTCCTCTAGAAAACCTACTTAAGCATGTTTTCTTCTACTGTTTCTTTTGCTGCCATTTTGTTTTGAATTAATTCCCTTACTCTGTTTGCTTTAAACTTTCTACTATATTTGCTTGTTCCTTCATTTTTGTCTTCTTTGCATCTGATTCAAGTCAAAACCCTAGGATTTTGGGGGGTTTTTGGGCGAGTTTGGTCTTGTGTGTTTGGACTAGGGTTCTATTTGAGTCCTGGACTGTCTCAAACGTGCTTTGGATCTATGTATTGAATTCGAACCCTTTTGTGAATGACTACGAATGCTCCTATACTAGACTTTTCTGATTAGCATGACAATCCCTTTTTATATGTGGGTTAAAAGTTTTCTTCATAAAGGCTTTCCAACTTATGTTCGAATTAGAATCCTTTTTTTGTGGTTAATTGGTTGTTACTGATTCTTCTTAAGTAAAACCTCTCTTTACCTTTTTCTGACTTGGTCCGTACATATAAATTTTTGACTAATGATTGCTTGGCTGTCAATTGGTTTCCTTTCCTTAATTGGCACAACCGTGTACTGTCAAAATCTTTCCCTTAAATAACTATTATGTACTTAACCCTTCTTGCACTACTTTGAAAAGTGTTTAGTTAACTTTTTTCCTTATTTACTTTGCCCGTTTGAAATTAGAATCCCTTAATTAAAGGGAAACCTTGTGTGATTGAGTCTCAAACTATTTTCTTACCTATTTCTGTTTTTTTTCTGCACTATAAATACATGTTTTTAACAATACTCCACACACGATCAAGTACACAAAAATCACAACTCTCTTCAAAACTTATACTCTTGTTTGTTGACTGCACTCTGGCTTCCATAAGGCTACTGTTTCTGCTTACTTGCTCCTTTAAACTGCTATGTCTTAAAATTAATTTCACTATCATTCTAATGTGTTTATTCATAGTCTTTGTATCCATGTATGCTTTTAGCTCCCTGCAAAGTTAATTTGAAGTACCTACATGCTTTTGCCTGCTCTTTCTTTGTTTCTTGTTGCTAGTATGAACAATTGCACCCACATCCCATTCCCCTATGTATGCTGAGTTAAGGTATGGCCTGACACCATCCCAATTGCTGTCTAGGGCTGAACCTGACCTTCAACAAGGTCTTAACTCCCCAATGCTAAGGCTGACAGGCTGGCCAGCGGTGTGCCAGCATCCTAATTGTTGGACGTGACCACCAGCCAGCCCTGGCCTCCCCTTAATTACCTTTTATTGCACTTACACTTACTCCTAGTCTCTAAGTTTTGCCCCCTCCCCCCTCCTATGAGCCTTGCCTTGGGGCCTTGAGTTCCCTCTGAACTTGGACATTTGAGGCCTGGCCTTTCCACACTGCACTATAATCTTATTCTACAATAATATTTGGGGTGTAAGCATTTCCTGGAACTCTTGAAGTTCCTTGGAACTTTGACACATCCCAAATAATAGAAAGGCTTTGGAAAATCCAATCCTGGGAGTTGGTTTATCTCATATTATTAGACTCTGAGTCTGGATTAGGCTGATTAGATGTAGATGTAATCACTGATGTATTTTTTTTATTCTTTCCTCTGATTCATTTGGTCTGTAATTAATTTTGTAATAACTACTGGGGTGTATAGTGAAAGGAACGGATTTGAATGTGTGCGAAGGGGTAGATACCATGTTTTAGGGATCTTTACATTCAGATTTCAACATTTCATATAGATACCATGTTTTAGGGATATTTACTTTCAAATTCAGCACCTTATATAGATACCATGTTTTAGGAATTATTTAATTTCAGATTTCAGCATCTCATGTAGATGCCATGTTTGTAGGAATTACTACTCTCAAACCCCTGCATCTCATGTAGATACCATGCTCATAGGTTTTCTTCACTTCGTATAAATACCATGGCCATAAATCGTTACTGGAACTCTAGATATCATATAGATAATGTGCCTATAGGACTTCCTGCATTTTGCATATGCATCTGTCACTAGGTAAATCTGCTTATAGGAGTTAAAATAACCAATTGCATATAGATGACCTGCCCATAGGATCTCTGCATGACAATAACAGTGATAAAATCTGTGACGCCTAGATAGCAAGCTTATAGAAGCTATCAACTAAAAATATGAATCGCCCATTCGCTCCTAAGTTTAAAAGCAGTGGCAATTTGTTTAACACTCGTAGAGCTTATAACCAACAATTTATTTTTGCAATGAGGTTATTCCTCCGTTAATAGAAATCATGCCTACAGGCCCCATTTAACACATAGGCAAAATAGTTAAGTAATTAATCAACTATGTCAGTTTTCAACAACTACATCTGAGCAGGATTAATTTGGACTCCCTATCTGGGAAATATGTGGTAAATCACTCTATCCTATGCCTTAATTTAATTTATGACCAAATCAGTATGTGTAAGACATGAAAAACTATATGCTTTTCTTTGATTAAATGAGGCTTATTTGAGCCACACCTGCTTATTTGTTCTCCTAAATCTACTGTATATGTTTTGAATGTCGCCTTAGAATATTATCCTTTGAAACTCTCAAATCCCCCCAACTTCCTTCCTTTTAGGATTAGTAGTTCTATATGCTTATGGGATTGATAGAATTGGGACGGATATTAGCATGCAATAAGTAACGATACCATTCCGTGTTTGATACCTTAATGGGGTGGGAAGGGTAGACATGGAGATGACGATCACGCGATAACACCATGCGTACGATTGGGTACTGATCGCTTCCAATTCAACGCTACACGAATGTAGGGAGAGCAGGTCGCTATAGCTTTTACCCGAATAGTCGTTCGGGATCGAATTTCCACAAGGAGCTTGGAGTGGAGTTGTATCGTCTGTTTAGCCTAGAATTGCATTTGTACTTCTAATTGCACTCCTAACATTTTTGGGTTTTCTTTGTATTAACAACTACTATTATGAACTAAAAATTAAGACTAAATTATGCTAAGAAAATATTTCTAGGTTGTGACTAATAGGGAGAAAGGCACTAGGATCGTGGCATCACCTAGGTGGTTAACTAATGGGTAGAAACTGCTAAGAATAGATTGACATATTTGATATTTATGTGATAACCATTGCACAATTGTACCCACTCTCACACCTCTCGTTAGAGAGAGCGATTTTGCTGAATTGACTCTCTCGAGACCAATTGGGTAGGCCAATTAGACCAAGCAACAAGGGTTCAAGTAGGGTGATTACTCTCTCGAGATTTAACCCGTTAATTGGGACTACCATTTCTCATGGGTCCATCCCAGTTCCTTGTCGGGTCGATTTTGGGGTCATAGATCCTCTTTCTCAAGAAGAGTCAAAACCCATTAAGCTAGAATCAATGTTTGCAACCACCAATCCTTAACTAAAGCAAAAAATTAACCCAAATAGCAAATACCCAATATCAATCTATCATTAGAAAGCAACACCCATCTATTAGCCATACTAGGGTTGAGCCACAACCCTAGCTAATGGGTTTAGCTAGACATAATTAAAGAAGAAACAGAAGAAATAGAAGAAGAAATAAAAGAAGAAATAACCACATTAATTAATAGCTAAAGGAAAACTACAAGAATCTATGGAGAAATTAATGCTAAAATGCCAAAATAGACTAAAACTTTCGTCCTTACGAGCGGAGCTCTGTTATGTAAATACAACTTCTACTAAAAATGGTAAAATGTTCTATTTGTAGTGGGCTAGAAAACTGGACGAAATTGCCCCTGCGGGGTCAGTGCTGGCCGTACAATTATGACCGCGGCCGCGCTGGCTGTCTGACTTCCATTTCTATCCTCTCTGAAGTGGCTTTGGACATTGTGGAACCCAAACTCACACATCCTCAACTCTCCCTAAGCGAACCTAACCTTTTAGAGTATTGACACACATACTGAGGTTGATGGACTTTCACTCATCTCTCTCAGGAAGAAGGTCACAAGTCCGCCTCTAAGTACCGTATGCTTGCCCCTTATGTAAGTATCCACTAATGTAGGTTCCCTTCAACTCAAGATCATATAGGGCTTTTGTGGAGTCATTGTGAAGGCTTTTAGGTAAGGGTAGGTTATGTTTTTGTTCAAGTGGGTTCAATCTTCCCTTAAGCACTTCTTTTGATTCATTTTGGCACACTTTCTTGACTTATTGGAGTATTCACTTCTTTTCAAGGGGTTAGAGAGACACACTGTCACTCTTTCTTATGCAATTCAAAACATTTCTCCTTTGTCTACTTTTTCCACACCTTTTTCACTATTGTTTTCCTTGAATCCTATTTTGTTATTATTCACATTAGTCTTTCTTTTTGTCTTTTTTTTTATTTCTTTTTCGTTGCTTTCCTCTTCTTTTGCTTTTGTACCTTTTACCACATTGCCTTTCTTTTCTCTCCCCCCAAACTTAGACATTTGCAATTTGCTCAAGGGAAGATTTGGGCGCCAAGAAAGGGTATCATTAAGAACGGGTATAAGCTTGTAGCTTTGGTTCTTGAAAGAAAAAGGTTCAAGGCTCAAAAGGGTTAGCTAGGGATCATTTCATTGGTAGGTCATGGAATTGTTCAACTTAGCATTTGGATCAAGGAGAGCCTATAATCACTTCTCAAGTTAAATTTTGCCTAGGATTTCACCTCAACAAACATTCAGGGCAAGTTCTAGACCATTGTCTCGGGACTCGGACTCAAAATTCGATTCCTCACCACACATGCTAGGGGATTACTAAAGATATAGAGTTGAGGGCCAAAAACGACCTTAGTTACGATTCAAGCGCACAATGGTCCAAAAAGACCACATGATAATTATTTGGTCAACACAAGAGTCTCAAGGCCATGACATTCACCATACCCTAAACACAACGTTATGTCTTTGACCATGGGATCAAAGGCAAATGTAGACGATTTGCCTGAGGTACCCTTAACTACGAAGTATCAAAATCAAAAGAAAAAAAATAAAAAACGGACTCCAAAACCTTAAGAAGGTTGTCACGCCATCTATCATTGGGAAGAGCCACCCGGTTCGCATAACACTCTACCCTTGGAAAGAACCGTGGCATTAAGAAAACCAATGGCTTATTGAAAACGCCGAAAACAAAACAAAAGTCTACGAGCCTATCTTCGAAGCTAAAAATGAAAAAAATTTCGCGAAAATAGAAAAATCGAATGAATATGTACAATGGAGGAGTAGAATATACAATAGGGGATGAATATATACATAAAGTAACTTTATATAAAGACCAAGAGATAATAAAAAGTACGAGAAAAGTAGTTAAAATGTAAAGTTATGTACAGACCAACTAGAAAATCAAATAAAAAACATAAGAGGAGTATCTAATATGTACAATCATCCAAATAGATAAAAAGTAGGGCGCACCCCCACGAATAAGAGCTGGCATTGTCCCCAATGCCAACTACCATAATAAGCACAAAATATCAGAATAAAGGATATAGAGGGCTCTCTAGGCCTGGTCCGTCCGCATGGGATACTCAGTGGTCCCCTAATCCTCTGTATGGGCGGGAACCTCAGACTGGTTCCCGTCCTACGGCTGCTCTACTGCTCGAGCGGTTGAATATCGAGTACATCACCGGAGGGAGTCTCCTGAATCTCTATCAACTCAATCACTACACCCTCAGTGTTGGGCAGCTTCCTCTTCTTCCTCGAGGGCCCGGGTGCCTGCTCCTGCTGTGGATCTGGAACTGGTGCTGCTGCTGGAGGGGCTAACTCCACAAATAACAAGTCTAAAGGCAGCTGATACGCCAATAACTTGTTCACTTCTGCTCGAAGCACCTTCACTGACTCCTTAGAAGCCCTTGACTTTCTTATCCTTTTATGCTCCTTCGCAAGCTCTTTGAGAGCTTTGCCATGTGAATCTACCACCTTAGTCAAGGTGGCTTGAGTCTCCAAAATCTTCTCCTGGTTGGCCAGGAGCTTCTTAAAGGTATCCTCAATAGACTGATGAATCTGAACAGTGGCTGGTGCTGAATGAGCCTCAACTGAAGTGGCCAATGTGGACAACTTGGATGTCGCAACTGATATCCAGTTGTTTAAACTGGCCAAGGTCTTTGCTAACTGCTGGGCTATCAAAGGGTTGGTCCAGGAAGAGGGGACTGTTGGGCCAGCTGAACAACTAGGACCCGTAGAGGAGGATGGCACATCATCTGGAACAGAGACAACTGGAATGGAGGGGAGCTCAGTAGAAGGCTCGATAATAGACTCTACTGCAACTGGCTCTTCAGACTGGCCAGTCGGGGCAGAGGTGGATGTCATGTGCTTTTTGTCCTTTGGGTTGCCCGACCCCTGAACGCTGAACCACAAAAACGGGGACACTGGGCGCACTTTCACATCATAGGACTTCTTCTTCACCTTCAAGTCCCGAAAATACATAGTGAGGGTGTTGGGGTATGGGTAGTTCCAAATGCTGTCAACCCCCATTGCAGTGATCACCCTGTACATTACATTCTCCACATTGATAGGGAAGCCAGCCATGATAGATGCAATCAGCACAGCCCGGGGGAGTGGGATAGTCTGGTCATGGGAAGTGGGGTCAATCCTGTTGCACACAAAAGTGAGCCACCCTCTAGCCTAGAAATTCAAATTCTTTCTCAAAATCTTTACCCTCGCTTGTATCCAATTCGGAACAGTGCCCAGATGAGCCAAATACTTCGCCAACCATGGGCGAACCTTCTCCTTCATATCCAACTTCTCATTGTATTGGGTCTCGTTTTCATCATCGAAACCCAAATAATCATTGAACGCCTTCCCCGAAAACATTACATTTTTGTCTCGCACTTTGGTCACAGTAGAGTCCTTTTTGGTGTAGGCTACGTTGCAAAAGAACTCCTTGACCATGTGCTCGTTTGCATCAGTCAAACCATCACTAAAATGCTCCCACCCAACTCTGGTTTGAAACTGCTAGTGTACATTAGGGAGTAATGGCAATAAGTATCGTTTGATTATGCTCCTCTCCGTGATTAGTTTTCTTTTGGGCCACATTTCTCTGATTCTGTGGAAGGCCACTTGACTAACAAAGCGGTCCTCCCACACTTCCGCATTTGTTATTCGTTTTACACCACCAACCTCGGGCACCCCACTACCCGGAGCCTCATCATCACTATTGTTACCACCTGCTGCACTCTCCCCAGATGCTGAAGCTGTGGGGGAGGTAGAGTATTCACCGTTACCCGCTGCTAAGCCATCAGACGACTTAGACTGTACAACCTGAGGAGCTTGGGCTGAAGGTGGAACTGGGACTGAAGGGGCTTGCCCCGAGTCAACTGAGATGTCCTGAGAGGGAAGGTACTCACTCCCCGACTGCTCATCATCACTCGCGACCTGTTTCCTTGTTTTCAGCTTTGGTCGGGGAGTGAGTTTTATTTGTTTAGCTTTTCCTCCCCAGGAGGAGTCACCTCGTCCGGGTTGGTTGGCACCTCGTCATCTTCGTTTTACCATTTTATTGAAGCAAACACGTCTAACTTTGTTAGTTGAAGCACAATTAGTGTATCAATAGATGAAAACCATTGTAGAATAACAACAAGAAAAATTGTAGACGTCCACTCAGACTAGGTCACCGCGGACCGCGCAATCTGGGGTGCGGCCGCGTGGGAGGCACCGCGGGCCGCGTGATCACAACCGCGGGCTACACTAAACGATCAACACAAATTCAACTTCTCTGAATCCTACCAACGTGGGCCGCATGGAAAGTGGGCGCGGCCGCGTGGGGCCAGCGCAGACCATACAAAGAGGGATGCGGCCGCGATGGAGACTTCTTAACATTCAGGACCAAGGCCACCACGGACCGCGTGAACAAAGGGTGCGGTCGCGTCAGGTCCATGAGGACCGCGTAAATAAGATCACGGGCCGTGCTGGGTCAAAAGTCAGGAATGAACTAGGGTTTTACATAATTTCCCATTTTGTTAAAGTTTTACATCCTAATGTGTCCCTACTCGATTACCCGCCATAGAAAATCATTCCCAGCATTTAGAAACAACAACTGAACTAAACTAAGCATTAAATTAAGAAGAAACTGAAGAACAAAGAATGTAAGACTATTGGGAAATAAGAAAAATTGAAATTAATAACTAATTAATGATCAATGTGAGAACTTGTTACCAGGATTATAAAGAATTAACTCTTGATGTAATCACACAATCACGGTCTCGGATGAACAATCAATTTAGGGCTCCGGTATTCGATTTGGCGAAAAGTGTAAAATGAGGACCTAAGTCCCTATTTATAGAAAAGAAGAGGGACCCTTTCACTTACCCTCCAGCACGGTCGCGTAAACCTGACCATGGACCGCACTGGGTCTTACCCTGTGCCTTTGCAGATAAAAGCCCAGACGGGCTGCACAAAAAAGGGGCGCGGCCACACGAGACCACCGCGGAACGCGTAATCATGACCGCGACCACGTGGTAGGCTTCAGAGACCAATCACCTTCAGCTTATGCTGGTGCGGATCGCAAAAATCTTATCGTGGCCGCACTAGCAACCTTCAGAGACTGTACCTTTTTACACTTTGTTGCGCATGCCAGCGCAGACCGCACTGATACGTAGCGCAGCTGCGTTGGCAACTTCAGAGACCTAATATTTTATACTTTTGTTTTGCACTGCTTCAACATTATCCCTGCAACATCTCACAAACAATTAGCTCAAAAATCATAGTCTACAAAGAAAATCAAAGTAAAAGAAAAAGACATAGGTTGCCTCCCAAGAAGCGTCTGATTTAACGTTGCGCCACGACGTACGTTACCATCTAATCATTTCAAATGAAGGAGTGACACCACGTGGCTATCATCAAACTTTCCCAAATAATGCTTCACACGATGCCCATTGACCCGAAATACTTCACTATTCTTGTTCTTGAGATCAAGAGCACCAAAAGGAGTCAAAAATACCACTTCAAATGGGCCACTCCACTTTGACTTGAGCTTTCCCGGAAATAACCTCAACCGTGAGTTGAGAAGAAAAACCATATCGCGAACCTTGAATTCCTTTCCCCGAGCATATTTGTCATGAAGTTACTTCAACTTGTCCTTATACAAGGACGAGCTGGAGTAGGCATGAAATCTAAACTCATCAAGCTCTTTTAATTTCTCAACACGGAGATTGGCTGCAACATCCCATTCCAAGTTCGGTTTTCTCAGCACCCACATAGCCTTGTGCTCTAATTCTACTGGAAGGTGGCAAGACTTACCAAACACCAACCCATAAAGAGACATACCAATTGGAGTCTTATAAGCCATCCAATAAGCCCAAATAGCATCATCCAATTTCTTAGACCAATCGGTCCTATTAGCATTTACTGTCTTGGACAAAATACTCTTTATTTCCTGATTTGAGACTTCCACTTGACCGCTAGCTTGTGGATGATAAGGGGTGGTCACTTTGTAATTAACTCCATACTTAGCAAGCAATGAGTCGAAAGCCTTATTGCAAAAATGGGAACCCCCATCACTAATGATAGCACGAGGGGTGCCAAACCTTGTGAAGGTACTCTTTTTTCAAGAACGGCACAACACTTTGGGCTTCATTATTGGGTAAAGCCATGGCTTCAGCCCACTTTGAAACATAGTCCACTGCCACGATAATATAGTTTTTCCCACAAGAGCTCACTAATGGGCCCATGAAATAAATGCCCCAAACATAAAAAATATCCACCTCGAGAATTGTATTAAGAGGCATCTCATCCTTTTTCTAAATCCCGCTGGCTCTTTGGCATGCATCACTTCTCTTCACCAAGTCACTAGCACCTTTAAACAATGTCAGCCAATAGAAGCCACAACTCAAAACCTTTAAAGCCATCATCACCCCCTCCCCCATGATGGCCACCAAAAGGAGAGGGATGACAAGCCTCCAATATGCATAATTGTTTACCTTCCGGGACACATCTTCTTATCAGACCATCCGGGCAAATTTTAACCAAATACGGATCATCCCGATATAAATCCAAGCTATCCCGCTTGAGTTTCTTCCTTTGGTTGGAAGAGAGCTCACACGGGACATTTTTGGTCAATATGAAGTTGGCGATGTCCGCAAACCAAGGCATTCACACATAGAAATGGAAAGAAGCTGCTCGTCGGGGAATGTATCATTTATCTCAATACCATCACATGGTCTCCCCTCTTCCTCCAACCGGGACAAATTGTCCGCAACCTGATTCTCGCTTTCCTTCCTATCCACAATCTCTAGGTCATATTTCTAAAGGAGTAGCACCCACCTCATCAATCTTGCTTTCGAATCCTTCTTTGTCATCAAATACCGGAGGGCTACATGGTCGGTGTGTATGATCACCTTTTCCCCCATAAGATAAGGTCGAAACCTCTCCATCGCAAACAGAATAGCCAATAGTTCTTTTTTCGTCACCGTGTAGTTTCTTTGAGCCTCATTCATAATTTTGCTACCATAATAGACATGATGGAACATCTTGTTGATCCATTTACCTAACACCGCACCTACCGCCACATCACTCGCATCGCACATAAGTTCAAAGGGAAAATCCCAATTAGGTGCGATGATGATGGGAGTTGTGGTCAACTTGTGTTTCAATAGCTCGAAAGACTCCATGCCCTTCTCATCAAAGATAAACTTGACATCCTTCTCCAATAATTTGCAAAGTGGGTTCACAATTTTCGAGAAGTCTTTAATGAATCGCCGGTAGAACCCGGCGTGGCCAAAAAACTCCTCACCCCTTTGATAGAATAGGGGGAGGGAGACTCAAAATAACCTTAATTTTTGCCTTATGATATTTTGTGACCCAATACAATACCCTCTTCCACCATAAAGTGGCATTTCTCCTAGTTGAGCACAAGGTTGTTTTCTTCGCATCTTGCCAATACCCTATCCAACTTCACCAACATTTGTCAAATGAATACCCAACCATGCTTAAATCGTCCATGAAGACCTCCAAGATATCCTCCACCATATCGGTGAAAATTGCCATCATACACCTTTGGAAGGTCACCGGGGCATTACATAGTCCAAATGGCATTCTCGAGAATGCGAACGTGCCATAAGGACATGTAAATGCCGTCTTCTCTTGATCCTCCAGGGCAATTAGAATCTGATTGTACCCCAAGTAACCATGTAGGAAACAATAAAAGGACCGACCTATAAGACGATCGAGCATTTGATCCAAGAATGGTAGTGGGAAATGATCTTTTCTTGTCACCTTGTTAAGCTTTCTATAGTCCATACACACTCTCCAACCCGTAACCGTCTGAGTAGGAATCAACTCATTATTGCCATTGGTCACTACAGTCATTCCACCCTTCTTTGGCACACATTGGACCGGAGAGGTCCATGAACTGCCTGAGATCGGGTAAACCACACTGGCGTCTCACCAGTTGATAACCTCTTTCTTTACCACTTCTTGCATCGCCTCATTTAATCTTCTTTGATGTTCAAGAGAAGGCATTGCATACTCCTCCGAGATGATCTTGTGCATGCAAAATGCGGGGCTTATCCCCCGAATATCGGCCAATGACCATCTAATCGCCCTTTTGTGCTTTTGAAGATCCGCCAAAGTGGAGTCAACATGCGTGTTAGTTAAGCAAGACGAAAGAATACCAGGTAAAGTGAAATTAGGGCCCATGTATTCATAAATGAGGTGAGGAGGAAGTGGTTTCAATTCCAACACCGGCGACTTCTCAATAGATGGCTTGGTTGGTGGAGTTTTGCGATTATCAAGATCCAAGGAAAGCTTCCTAGGCTCATAAGAATACGATCCCATGCCATGCAAGACGTTTACACACTCCACTCTTTTGGTATCATCATTAGCCTCCATGTTCAAAAGCACGGCCTCAAGTGGATCTTCAACATTAATCATTGAGCTTGTGTCATCCACTATCATCACTGTGACAATGTCAACAAACGAGCACACCTCGGTGCTATTTGGTTGCCTCACAGACTCTCACACATGGAACACCACCTTTTCATCACCAACATGGAAGGTCAACTCTCCCGCCTCAACATTGACCAAATCCTTCCCCGTGGCTAGGAAAGGTCTTCCAAGAATAATTGGGACTTCAAAGTCCACCTCACAATCTAATATCACGAAGTCGGCTGGCAAGAAAAATTTATCAACACGAACAAGGACGTCATCTATAATACCCAAAGGTCGCTTCATTGACCGATCCGCCATTTGAAGCCTCATTGAAGTAGGGCGAGGTTGTCCGATTCCCAAAGTCTTAAAGACTGAATATGGTATTAAGTTTATACTTTCCCTCAAATCACAAAGGTCTTTTGCAAAGTAGGCGCTTCCAATGGTACACGGGATAGTGAATGCACCGGGGTCCTAAAGTTTTGGGGCCATAGAATGTACAATTTTGCTCACTTGATGAGTCATCTTGATTGTCTCACACTCCATTGACCTTTTTTTCGTAACCAAATCCTTCATGAACTATGCGTATCCCGACATTTGTTTGAGTGCCTCCACTAATGGCACGTTGATAGTTAGACTCTTCATCATCTCAATGAATTCTTGAATTGGTTGTCACCCTTTTGCTTTGCCAACCGTTGAGGATAAGGCGGAGGAGGCCTAGGCAAGGGTGCCTTGGCTTTGGGCACCACAGGCTCGGGCATATCAATCACGTGTTCCCTAGACAGGTTCACGGTCTCTTGTGTCTCCTCCTCAACCTCATGAATATCAATCCGCACATCATTGTTCACATTGGGTTCAAATACATCTTCAACCACCAAAGGCATATCATCATCCTGCAACTCATCTTCATCAACCATAACTTGATTTCCTCTTGTGGCATGCACATCACCGCCTCTTCCACTTCGTGTTGTCACCGCCATCACATGATTATTATGCCCACCCTTAGGGTTTACTACCATATCACTTGGTAGAGAATCCTTTGGGCGAGTATTTAAAGATTGAGAAATTTGGCCAAGTTGTACCTCCAAGTTACGGATAAAAGTGTTGTGGGATGCCAATTGAGCATCGGAGTGTTGGTTCTTCTTCATCATTTGCTCAAACATAACTTCAATTCTACCAAAATCATTTCCCGAAGAACCAGACCCTTGAGATTGAAATGGCGGCGGATTGTTCAGTTGTCGATACATCGGAGGCCTTTGAATGCCTTGCCCCTGATTACCTTGACCACCATTGTTATTCAACCTACCTTGGCCATTATTGTTGTTCCAATTGTTGTTGTTGATACCATTCCAATTCCCTTGATTACCCGAATCGTTGTTCCCCCAATTTCCACCTTGGTTGTTGTTATTGTTCCAATTACCACCTTGTTGATTGCCCCAATTTCCTTGGGGTCTCCATTGTTGGTTCCCTTGATTTCCTCTATTACCTTGATAGTCGTTGACGTATTGGACTTCCTCACTTTGATCATCATAGCATTCATTCAAATAACCACCACCATCATCATAGTTATAAAAATTCCCTTGAGGTTGTTGCCCTGTTTGCCTCCTTTTTATCTTATTCACTCCTTCCATGACATTGACTTGGCGCGGGTTTTGGACTTGTTGTAATCGCGCCTTCGCCAATTGATTCATTGTTGTTGTGAGTTCGGCAATGGCTTGGCCGTGATCATGCAACTCCTTATGCAAATATATGACATTAGGGTCACCTTCAGGAACGTTTACCTGGCTTTGCCATGCCGAAGATGTATCGGCCATTTCATCTAACACATCACAAGCTTCATTATATGGAAGCTTTGTAAAATTTCCTCCCACCAATTGGTTCGCAATACATTGGTTGGTTGTGTTGATGCCCCTATAGAGCGTTTGTTGGATCATCACATCATTCATGTCATTCTTAGGGAAATCTCTCCTATATCTCGTGCAACGATTCAGTTGGCTCTTGCTTGAAAGCTAGAATCTCATCCCTTAGAGTCGCCATATGACTTGGAGAGAAAAACTTAGCGATGCACTTGTCCGCCAATACATCCCATGTGGTGATTGAATGATTGGGGAGCCTTTCCAACCAATCCAACGCTTTACCCCAAAAAGAGAACGGGAAAATGCTCAATCTCAAGGCATCCTCGGACACGTTTGTTTGTTTACTTCCCCAGCAAGTATCTACGAACCCCTTCAAGTCCTTGTATGAATTTTGGTCAGATGTGCCCGTAAAATACCCTCTTTGCTCGAGCAAAGTCAACATAACATTCATGATTTGAAAGTTCCCCGCCCGGATTCGGGGAGGAACAATGGCACTAACATACCCTTGATTTGGAAGCACCCTTGGAGCCCCTCTTGGCGGTGGCTTATAAGGGTCTGAGATTTGCTCATTCGGATTTGCATTGGCACTTCTACCTCTAAGTGGTACTTGAGGCACCGGAAGCTCATCTTGATCAATATCTTCAACCTCCTCCCCCACCAAAACATTTCCAAGAGGGTCATTTCCATTGAGAGCCATATGTACCTGATAGGTTGACACAAACAAAATTAGTAAACAAGAAGGAAAGAGAAGCAAAACACAAAACTAGCTACACAAATAGTCAAAACCGTAAGCTCCGCGACAACGGCGCCAAAAAGTGATCGCTGCCAATTCAACGCTACACGAATGTTGGGAGAGCGGGTTGCTACAGCTTTTACCCGAATAGTGTTTTAGGATCGAATTTCTACAGGGATCTTGGAGTGGAGTTGTATTGTTTGTTTATCCTAGAATTGTGTTTGTACTTCTAATTGCACTACTAACATTTTTGGGGTTTCTTTGTATTAACAACTACTATTAGGAACTAAAGGTTAAGACTAAATTATGCTAAGGAAATATTTCTAGGTTGTGACTCATAGGGAGAAAGGCACTAGGATCGTGACATCACCTTGGTGGTTAACTAATGGGTAGAAACTGCTAAGAATAGATTGACATATTGGGGATTTATGTTATAACCATTGCACAATTGTACCCACTCTCACACCTCTCGGTAGAGAGAGCGATTTTGCTCAATTGACTCTCTCGAGACCAATTGCGTAGGCCAATTAGACCAAGCAACAAGGGTTCAAGTAGGGTGATTATTCTCTCGAGATTTAACCCGTTAATTGGGACTACCATTTCTCATGGGTCTATCCCAATTCCTTGTTGGGTCAATTTTGGGGTCATAGACCCTCTTTCTCAAGAAGAGTCAAAACCCACTAAGCTAGAATCAATGTTTGCAACCACCAATCATTAATTAAAGCATAAAATTAACCCATATAGTAAATGCCCAATATCAATCTATCATTAGAAAGAAGCACCTATCAATTACCCACACTAGGGTTGAGCCACAACCCTAGCTAATGGGTTTAGCTAGACATAATTGAAGAAGAAACAGAAGAAATAGATGAAGAAATAACCATATTAATTAATAACTAAAGGAAAACTACAAGAATCTATGGAGAAATTAATGCTAAAATGCCAAAATAGGCTAAAACTTTCATCCTCACGAGCCCAACTCTGTTCTGTAAATATAACTTCTACTAAAAATGGTAAAATATTCTATTTATTGTGGGCTAGAAAAACTGGACAAAATTGCCCCGGCTGGGTCAGTACGGACCACACAATTATAACCGCGGTCGCGCTGGCTGTCTGAGTTCCATTTCTATCTTCTCTGAACTGGCTGGCACAGATCGCGTAAAGGTGTGGTGCGGTCGCGAGGAGATTTGGCGCGGACCGTGTGAAGATGACCACGACGGCGTGGCTGACCTTTGCCCAAAACTCCGTCTTCTCTGAACCTCTTGGCGCGGACCGCATGACACAATAGTGCGGCCGTGTGAGTTGGACGCGGGCCGCACATTTCTAACCGTGGTCGTGTGGTTACAATCCTGATTATGCTCTTCTCTGAAACTCCTAGTGCCGCCGCATGCACAATTGTGCGGTCCGCACTAGCTCTTTTTTGCACCACTTCATCGGTCTTTGATACTTGAGCAGGTTTCACACTGTTTTGAGCCGATCTTTGACATTTCTTCACTTTGTCGCCAAACCTGCAATCAAGCACAACCTATAAGCATTTTGGGACTATTTTGTAGCAAATTATACTCAAAACATAGGCAAGTAGGGGCATAAAACACATTAAAATCCTACTCATCAGCTACCGATGTTGTGTGGATGATCCATGTGTTTCACAAACCTAGGACCCCTTTCCCTTATATAACTTTGTTTTATCGATAAATTTCTATATCTCATTTCAGTTACCAAATTCCTCTTTTACTGCACTATTCTTCTCTTTTCAAAATTTCCGTTTATTCATTTCTTTGTTTAAATTTCTTCACTTGGACAATTTTAAACAAATTATGAGATCACTTAGACCTCAATTTCAACATGTTTGTTACGTACCTACTTGCAACCCTTATGTGTGGAATTATTTTGTATACTTGTTTGCATTTAAAGTTACAACATAGAATGGACGGGAACCACACTAGTGGATCTTGAGGGGTGCCTAACACCTTCCCCTCGAGATAATTTCTAGCCCTTACCCGAACTCTAGTTTTCCAACTCAAAAACCTTAGTGTCCTAATGCACTTAATCATTAGGTGGTGACTCTTCAAATCCAAAACCCAATTCCAAATAGGAATAGAGTTGTCTTCCCAAATATCGTAAACCCGATTTCGTGAGGAAAAAGGGGGCATCGACAGCATGGCGACTCTGCTGGGGATTTTCTTTAAGGTTTTACCACTTCATGTTATTTGTGACTTTATTGCTTCTTTATTGCTTTATTTAATGTCTTTATTCGAAAATGACTTGGTTTTTTGTTTATTTTCCTTTAATGCCTTCATTTACTACTTTTCTTCAAAACCGTTGTAATTTTTGAGCAATTATTTTAATCATTATGAACGTGAAAATACGTGACAATGTGTTTCATTTTTGTAATTGCATCTTCAACATCATATTCCACTTGTGCCTAACAAATACCATAGCAACGCTTATAATGAGTTATTGCGCTCTTCCGATATTATCACCCCCCTAAATTTGGCAAAGACATATTTGCGGTAAAACCAGTTGATCAGCGGTGTAGTCGCCGGTTCCGTGCCTTCCCTCTTGAGTTGTCCGCTCAAGGGTACCGGTCTAATACCCCTAGTCGAGTTAGTTATGTTGTCTGTATAATGACTCCTTAAGATAGCCCCGTCCAAAGTCCACTGGGTTTCCTTTGAACCCAAATGGACAACACCATATTATGTGCATTTATTTGGAGAACTAAATACCATTATGCTAATTATTGATTTAAATAGTTGAGTCCGGTAGGGG
The DNA here is from genome assembly GCA_026770625.1 of Nicotiana glauca. Lineage (NCBI taxonomy): Eukaryota > Viridiplantae > Streptophyta > Magnoliopsida > Solanales > Solanaceae > Nicotiana > Nicotiana glauca. Next base: position 26,628 of record MU667045.1, on the reverse strand, counting down.
AAGGAACTAACGCTTTGTTTTGCAGAAAATGAGGTACGAAATCCCCAGATTCGGCATGGTAACCAACATTCACCCAAGGTTGTTAACCTGGTGGGAAGACCTTCATTCCAGTGACCATACTCTCATCTGCAAATATTTGGGCAGTTTACCCACTATGTTGGAAATCCAGTCCGACAACAAAATCATATAGGCTGCAACCTTATTCTGGGACAATGGATAGATCGGTGTTTCGCTTTGGGGATCTTGAAATGACACCTCTGCTCGAGGAAATAGAAGGGTTAGCTGGTATTCCTTGGGAGACTCCGGGTTTGCTCATGCCAAAAAATCGCAAGGGTAGGGGTTTCTCAAGATGATGGGACTGAAGAAAAACACAGACTTGACTTGCTTGAAGGATTCCAACATTCCTTTCGACTATCTGTACGAGAAGTACGGCCATGGAAAGTCCTACCGTACCTACCCAGATGAATTCGCCCTCACATCATTGGGGCATATCCATAGGAGGGCCTTTGTCTTTATGTTCTACTTTTTGGGAATGATAGTGTTCTCTATGAAAAAGGCTAGAATCCATGCCAGACTAGCCATGGTCACCAAGACTCTAATGGAAGGGATTGGCGGGCAGTCTTTTAGCATAGTACCTATGATTGTTGCTGAGATATACCGATCCCTGGAAAACTATCAACGAGAGGGTTGAAATCCAGGTTAAATACAACCAACTGCGCAAGATGATCAGGGAGTGCAAGAGTGAACATCAGGAAATTCAAGAAGCAAACTAGAAGTTGATCGAGGAGTGGAAGGATATGGCCGTCAGCGCCAACAAGCAACTAGGGTATTTTGAGCGAGGTTTGGTAGAGCTGGAGGAGAAATTCATCCAGAGGATCAAGAATTGCCAAAACGCTGAGGGAAATAAAGGAGGACATTTTGCTAGGGCTTATCTGCTGCTAGGGCTGCGTGAGCTGGTGAAGCTGTTCGATGGAGCTAAAAATGCCGAGTCTGGGGACGGTCCTTTTGGGACCAAGTAGTTAGGAGTCTTTTCTTTTCACTTTAAAATGTAATGAGGCCAATGGCCATTAGTGACATTTTACTTTATGCAATTTTAGTGTCACTTTGGGATTCGTCTTATTTTTACCAATAAAATGAGGCATTTGGCATTATAAGTTCTCCAAATCAACTTGTCGCTAGGTCTACCTCGGGCACAACGAGGCACCAAACTTAGAACATGAGTTATATTCTTATACTATGTGTTTAAATATTGTAACCTTTTCTCAAAATTCGTACTAACTTGTTACCTTTTGTTTTATTCCCTCCCCCCAAAAGGTTAGCTCGTGTACTCTGGCATCATCATCCTACTGCACAAGATCTAAGGGCCCTCCTCCTCCTCCTCCAAGTCCTATCAGAAACAAGAACAAAGCAAAAATGGAAGACTTGAACAACGTCAAGAAGGAGAACTCGGTTGAAAGAGTAGAGATTCCTCAGGGTATTCAGGGTTAAAAAGAAAGTGCCGCCCAGCTCGAACAAAAGTTACTGAAATTTCAAGAAGAACTGGACTAAGTTTGAAACTTGGCGAGCTTGTCATTCTCCCTCACTACCCCAGACGTCAACTTTTCCAATGTTCAAAATCCTATGCCTCCACAAAACGTCCCGAAACCACATAAACAACCTACTCCCCATCAAAATTGCAACATTTGTCACACTTCAAACAACAACCCACTCCTCATTCCCGAACCACTAAATGATCATCCCCACCACACTCCCATCTCTGTGGAAACCATGGCACAATACACTCAACCCATTTAGAGCACATCGAAGTCTGATGACAAAGACTCTCTCATCAAGAACCTAGCCGCTGAGCTCAAGAAACTGACTAGCCGAGTCTAGGGTGTTGAAGGAAACAAAGGTATTGAGGGGTTGAATTATGAGGACCTTTTCATTCAGCCAGACGTCGAACTTACCGAGGGGTACAAACCTCCTAAGTTCAAAATGTTTGATGGCTCAAGAGATCCTAGGGTCCATTTGAGGACATACTGTGATAAACTGGTCGGTGTCGGAAGAGATGAAAAGATTCACATGAAGCTCTTCATGAGATGTTTGAAAGGTGATGCGCTATCTTGGTACATTAGCCAAGATCCTAAAAAGCGGACAAGCTGGGTAGGGATGGCGTCCGATTTCATGGACAGATTTAGATTCAATACAGAAAATGCGCCAGATGTCTTCTACATCCAGAATTTAAGAAGAAACCTACGGAGACATTCCACGAGTATGCTAATCGTTAGAGATCAGAGGCTGCTAAGGTCAGGCCGACCTTGGAAGAAGAATAGATGAACAGGTTTTTCGTCCGAGCTCAGGATCCATAATATAATGAAAGGTTGATGCTGATAGAGGGCCAGAAATTCTCCGACATCACCAAGCTAGGAGAAAGGATTGAGGAAGGCATTAAAAGCGGTATGGTTACTAATTTTGAGGCACTAAACTCTACCAACAAAGCCCTATAGTCTGATGGCACATCCAAGAAAAGGTACGTGAGTGTCGTGATGGTTGCACAGAGAATGAAATCCCCAATAAAATACCAAGCTTACCTGGTACCTCCTCTCACATATCAATCTATCCCTAATTACCAAGCACCTCCGCCATCCTACCAAAATCCATCACCTACTTACCAATCGTCTCCATCCCCCACATATCAACCTACCTCACTAAGATATTCCCAACCAGCACCCGTCTACCAAGCCTATAATGCTCAACCTTCTCACTACCAATCATCTCGCGCCCGCCAAAACTTTCCCAGGCCACGCCCTAACTTCGACCGTAGACCTCCCAAGCAATATAGCACCATCGCCGAACGAATCGACCAGCTATATGAAAGACTCAAAGCCACTGGCTATGTCACCCCAATCCCTGCCATAACTCCAGAAAATCCTTCCCAAAGGGTCAACCCGAATAAAATATGTGCATACCATTCCGGCATGAAGGGACATACCATTGATGAATGTCGATCTCTGAAGGACAAAATCCAAGCCTTAATTGACAACAAGGTCATCGTGCGAAGGAGGCTGCTCCTAATGTTTGCAAGAATCCCCTGCCTGATCATAAGGGTTGAGGAGTGCGCATGATCGAGGTAGGAGATGATTGAGACCCCAAAAGTTCGATTAGATTAATTGCCGAAGGTGACAAGCCCAAGAAACCAACAGTCACACTGAATCCAATTGTAGTCCAGATCCAGCCCTCTGGGATGTTGAAGTAAATATGTCCATGCCTCTCGATCTTGGAACACCGTCATCAGCAAAAACCGTAGAGCCAATTGAGGTAGAGTTTGGGTCTCCAAAGGCACCTGTAGCATTTGAAGTTGATGTGTTACCACCCAAAACAAGGGTGCCCATTCTTGTAGCAATGTCAGCCACAACACCATTCCATACACAGGGCTTTCCTTTGGATTACACCGCCGAGGCGAGAAGGAAGGGGAAAACTAAGTCCGGAGAAGCAATTGCATCACAAAGTATGACCAGGACCGGCATAATTTATACTCCGAAGCACTTAGTTGAATCAAGTAAGAAGTCCTCTGAACGGCCTATTGAAATTGGGCCCAATGATCTCTGGCAGAAGATACAGGCAAAAGAATACTCAATTGTTGATCAACTAAATAAAACACCAGCGTAGATCTCCATCTTAGCTCTGCTGCAAAGCTCCGAGACACATAAGAATGCCTTGATGAAGATACTAAGCGAGGCGTATATACCCAGTAACATAACTGGATAAGAGATGGCAAACATGGTCGGGAAGATATTGGAGAGTCATAAAATCACTTTCCATGAGGATGAGTTGCCCCCTGAAAGTTTATGCCACAACAAGGCGTTGCACATCACTGTCCAGTGTGAAGGCTATTTCATCACCAGGACTTTGATTTATGGAGGGTCCAGCCTCAATATTTGTCCATTAGTGACCCTCAGAACATTGGGGAAGAGTCTACATGAAATCAAGGATGGGGCTATCAACGTCAAAGCTTTTGATGGTTCCCAAAGGTCTACTATTGGGAGATCAGTTTATGTGTGCAAATGGGACCAACTTTGTTCGACGTTGATTTTCAAGTGATACACATCCCAACATCTTACCACTTACTAGTGAGATGACCTTGGATCCACGCTGCTGGAGCTATAGAATCAACCCTACACCAGGCAGTGAAGTTCGAGTGGAATCACCAAGAGGTAATCATTCATGGTGATGGTAGTAACCCCATATACAGTCGTCAGACCATCCCATCAATCGAATGAAGAAGGGAGTTAGGTGGAGAAACCTACCATCACATTGAGTGAGTCAATGCTGTGGACGAGGATAAGTGGTGGGATAACAAGATAGAAAGTATACTGAATTGGAGCGGGTATGAACCTGGCAAAGGGCTCGGCAAGAACCTCCAGGGAATTACTAAGCCTATCAAACTAAAGAAGCATGGCACCACCTTTGGGTTAGGGTATGGATATACTTGGGAAGAACTCCAAAACTGGTCGCCGCCATGGTGCGACCCCTACTATCCACTGGAGCACCCGATGCCCCACATGGAACAGACTTTCTAGCCGGCAGACATCATATATGGTTCAGAGGAAGAAGAAATATTGGCAGCGATGAAGAATTTTTTCTTGGAAGAAGACGATATGGACTTTCAAGTCATTTTTGAGGAGGAAGAGGAGGAAGTCCCCTCCATACAGGTTGTGAGCCGAGGAGTGCAACTTAACAATTGGTTCATCAGAACCACCAAAGCCCATAAAGCTTCGGGGTAGCAAGGCTGAACAAAGCACTATGCATTATCTTTTACTTTCTGTTTCTTATCAAAGTATTTCATTTTCTTATCAACCTCACTCTTATTATTTTCTCCATCATTTACTTTATTGACACGGCATTACTATTACTTATCTTGATGAATCGACGAATATGACATGCGATGAGATAACGCAACAAACGGATATAGACTCAGAAGAGGATGAAATACCAGAAGAGGTCTTTAAATAGGTTGAGGACTTCGAGAATAGGCCTAAGTCTAACTTAGACGAAACTGAGGTTGTCAATTTGGGGGATACAGGGAATGTCAAGAAAACGCGCATCAGTGTACACCTCTCACTGTCAGAAAAGGAAGAGTACACAGAGTTCTTAAAAGAATATGAAGACATAGTTTTCTGGTCATATGATGATATGACCGGTCTCAGTACATCTATTGTAGCTCACAAATGGCCAACAGATCCGACATGTCCGCCGGTAAAGCAGAATCTCATAAAGTTCAAGCCAGACATGAGTTTGAAAATCAAGGAGGAAGTTACCAAACAAGTCAATACCAAGGTCCTCAGAGTAGTGGAGTATCCAACATGGTTGGACAACAATGTGCCAGTGCCAAAGAAGGATGGGAAGGTCAGAGTCTGTGTCGACTACTGGGACTTTAACCAGGCCAGTCCGAAAGACGACTTCCCCTTGCCTAACATACACATCCTAATTGACAACTGCGCCAAGCACGAGCTGCAGTTATTCGTCGATTGTTTTGCTGGGTACCATCAGATATGGATCGATGAAGAAGGCACGGAGAAAACAACTTTCATTACACTGTGGGGGATGTATTGTTACAAGATGATGTCGTTTGGATTGAAGAATGCTGGGGCCACCTACATGAGGGCCATGACTACTATTTTCCATGACATGATACACAAAGAGATCGAGGTGTATGTAGACGATGTCATCATCAAATCTAAGAAATCCACTGACCACATGGAAGATCAGAGGAAGTTATTCAACATACTGAGAAGGTACAACCTGAAACTGAATCTCGCCAAGTGTACGTTTGGGGTTCCCGCCGGAAAACTGCTTTGGTTCATTGTAAGTCGTTGAGGAATAGAACTTGATCCATCAAAGGTTAAAGCCATTCAAGAATTGCCATCGCCAAAGAACAAGAAAGAGGTTATGAGTTTCTTGGGGAGACTCAACTACATCAGCCGGTTCATAACCCAGTCCACTATTATCTGTGAGCCAATCTTTAAGATGTTAAAGAAGGATGCCGCCACTAGATGGACTGATGATTGTCAGAAAGCCTTTGACAGAATCAAGGAATACTTGTCAATGCCGCCAGTTCTAGTTTTCCCCGAATCGGGTAGACCAATATTGCTCTACCTTGCGGTACTGGATAGGGCATTCGGTTGTGTTTTGGGACAACATGATGAAATAGGGAGAAAGGAGCAAGCCATCTACTGTCTCAGCAAGAAGTTCACCCCGTACGAGGCTCGACATTCCCTGCTAGAACGCACCTATTGTGCTCTGACTTGGGTAGCTCAGAAGTTGAGGCATTATTTCTGTGCCTATACCACTTATCTCATATCAAAGATGGATCCGCTGAAGTACATCTTTTAGAAGCCCATGCCCACGAGCAAGCTAGCCAAATGGCAATTCTTGCGAGTGATTTGATATTGTCTACGTAACCCAGAAAGCAATCAAAGGACAAGAACTAGCAGATCATCTTGCCAAAAATCCCATGGGCAGAAAATACGAGCCTCTAAAAATGTATTTTTGCGACGAGGAGGTCTCTTTCATAGGAGAAGACATTATAGAATCCTATGATGGCTGGAGAATGTTTTTCGACGGAGCAGCTAACTTTAAAGGAGTTGGCATAGGAGCAGCTCTGGTATCAGAAACAGGCCAGCATTATCCGGTGTCTGCCAAACTTAATTTCCCATGCACCAACAATATGGCCGAATACGAAGCCTGCATCTTAGGGCTCAAGTTGGCCATTGACATGAACGTTTAGGAGTTACTAACGATCGGGGATTCATACTTGCTTATACATCAGGTCCGAGAAGAATAGGCAACCAAGAACTCCAAAATACTCACATATTTGCATCATGTACAGGAGTTGAGGAAGAGGTTCACAAAGAAAGAATTCTGGCATGTAGCCAAAATCCAGAATGAGTTCGCCGATGCATTGGCCACTCTATCATTTATGATTCAATATCCAGATAAGAGCTTCATTGATCCTATCCCGGTAAAAATCCAGGATAAACTCGCTTACTGTGCTCATGTCGAAGAAGAAGCAGATGGAAAACCATGGTTTCATGACATCAAGAAGTATCTGTCAACAGGAGAATATCTAGAACTTTCAAACACTACTCAGAAGTGCACACTATGGAGGTTATCCAATCACTTCTTTCACAGCGGAGGAATCATATATAGGAGGACACCCGATTTGGGATTATTAAGGTGTGTTAAAGCAAATGAAGCATCCTGGTAGTTGGAGGAGGTTCAGGAAGGGACCTGTGGCCCGCACATGAATGGTTTCGTCTTAGCCAAGAAAATACTCTGAGCGGGTTATTTCTGTGACTATGGAGACGGACTGCATCCAGTATGTTCAAAAATGTCAATGCTGCAAGACTTATGCAGACATGATAAAGGTGCCTCCTAACGAGCTCAATGCAACAAGCTCACCATGGTTATTCGCCGCTTGGGGAATGGATGTCATCGAACCTATCGAGCCTGCCGCATCAAACGGGCACATGTTCATTCTAGTGGCAATTGATTATTTCACCAAATGGGTTGAAGTAGCATCATATAAGGCTGTAACCAAGAAGGTTATGGCAGACTTTGTCTGCGACCGTATCATTTGCCAGTTTGGCGTCCTAGAGCCAATCATCACTGATAATGGTTCCAATCTCAACAGCGATCTGATGAAAGCAATGTGTAAGAAGTTCAAGATCAAGCACAAGCATTTTACAGCCTACAGACCTCAGATAAAAGGATCTATAGAAGCGGCCAAAAAAAACATCAAGAAGATATTAAGGAAAATAAAAGGGAAATACAAGCAGTGGCACGAAAAGGTATCCTTTACTTTATTGGGATACCATACCACAGTCCGCACATCAATCGGGGCGACTCACTATATGTTGTTTTATTGTACCGAGGCAGTCATTCCCGTAGAGGTAGAGATTCCCTCCCTAAGGATTATACAGGAGGCAGAACTTGAAGATGCAAAATGGGCAAAAAGTCGTTATGAGCAGTTAGCACTTATAGACGGGAAAAGAATGAATGCAGTTTGCCATGGTCAATTGTATCGGAACAGGATGTCCAGAGCCTTCAACAAAAGAGTCAAGATGAGATGATTCACACTAGGGCAACTGGTGTTGAAGAAAATTTTCCCGCATCAGGATGAGGCCAAAGGAAAGTTCTCTCCTAACTGGCAAGGCCCGTACATGGTTCACCGGGTTCTAACAGGATGAGCCCTTATACTTGAATAAATGGATGGAGAAGTCTGGTCAAAGTCGATTAATTCAGATACAGTCAAGCACTATTATGTGTAATCATTATAATTTCGGTTTGATGTAATTTGAACTATGACTGACCTGATTCCCGTTTAAGAGGGGATACATAGGCAGCCCTATAGGTTCGGTCACAATTCTATAAAATTTTCGTTTTCCCCGATATTGGAAACTGACGTAGAATTTTGAGGACCCTCAAAATTCCGAAGTCAACGTTCAGCCATTCATCGCATGCAGCCGTCAGAAACCCCAGCCCAGTAAACTGTGGTAGAATTTTGAGGAGGACCCTAAAATTTTCGGTGAGAGAGGTTGCAACGTCTTGAACCGCGTCGCAATCGTTGGTTCATCTAAAAGAAAGCTATTTTCAATTATATATATTTATGTCATATTTTTAATAAATCATGCATGTCCATTATCAAAGTTGTTTTGTTTAGCAATGCTACCCCAAGGATACGTGCAGTATCACCAAAATAAGGGCTGATCAGGACGAGCGAAGTCTACGGGAAGATGAACTAACCTTCCCCCTTTAAAAAACTCACGACTTTTCTTTGAATGCAGGCACCCCGAGACATAAAGTCTTCAGATACGATTACATACTCATGCTTTTTCAGGAATTCAACTCTCAGAATCATCACCTATTTACAAGTGTTATCCGCACATGACATCCCCAGTACCCATAATGACACAATCAGCTATCAGCTATCATCACTTAGCTAAGAAATTTTGTTACTCCTCGCCTTTATTTCTTGCATTGCATAAGGCTACTTTTCTGCCTTCCGAGGTTAAGCACTACCTCCATCCTACATTTCCTTGCATTGCATAAGGCTACTATTCTGCCTACCGAGGTTAAGCACTACCTCCATCCAACATTTCCTTGCATTGCATAAGGCTACTTTTCTGCCTTCTGAGACTAAGCATTGTCTCCATCCTGCATTTCTTGCATTGCATAAGGCTACTTTTCTGCCTTTCGAGACTAAGTATTTTCTCCATCCTGCATTTCTTGCATTGCATAAGGCTACTTATCTGCCTTCCGAGGTTAAGCACTACCTCCATCCTGCATTTTCTTGCATTGCATAAGGTTACTTTTTGCCTTCCGAGACTAAGCATTGTCTCCATCCTGCATTTCTTGCATTGCATAAGGCTACTTTTCTGCCTTCCGAGACTAAGCATTGTCTCCATCCTGCATTTCCTGCATTACATAAGGCTACTTTTCTACCTTCCGAGGTTAAGCACTCCTTCCATCCTGCATTTCCTTGCATTCCATAAGGCTACTTTTCTGCCTTCCGAGGTTATGCATTTCCCTGCATTGCATAAGGCTACTTTTCTACCTTTCAAGGTTAATCACTACCTCCATCCTACATTTTCTTACATTGCATAAGGCTACCTTTCTGCATTATGAAACTAAGCATTGTCTCCACCTGCATGGCTGAGATATCGCCAACTTCATTTAAATCTTTGCATGGCTAAATTATCGCTAACTTCATTTAAATCTTTGTATGGCTGAAATATCGCCAACTTTATTTAAGTCTTTATATCGGCTAAAAGATCGCCATTTATATTTGAATCTTTGTCGGCTGAAATATCGCCAACTTTATATAAATCCTGCATGGCTAAAATATCGCCAACTTTATTTAAATCCTGCATGGCTAAAATATCGCAAATTTTATTTAAATCTTTACAGCGGCGGAAATATCGCAATTTATATTCTACATCGACTGAACTATCGCCAAGTTTATTTAAATCGTCACATCGGCTAAAATACCGCCACCCTTTCATTTACGCTTTACATCGGCTGAAACATTGCCAAATCCTGCATTTCATGGGTTAAAATATCGCCAAACTGTCCAAAGGCGTCATTGTTCGGAGGCACAATTTTCATAGCCCTAGAACGCCATGCCATGGCCTGAGGACCTCGCTTTTATCTTTTTCACATCATTATTCAAAGGCATCATGGTTCGGAGGCACACTTATCATAGCCCAAGAACATCATTTCATAGCCTGCAAATCCTTTACTATACGCTTCATGGCCCAGGACGTCAAGGTCTGAGGACGTCATCCTACCCATCCAAAGACAATATCCATGGTCCAACCGGAACTTGCATCACATCTAAATTTATACAGGATATGTTTGTATTGCTCATCTATAGGTACACCAGCTGGCAACGACCATTACAGCAGGAGTGATCTAGCTCCGGTTCCCGCAGCCCATCGGTCCCTGACCATCCTTCCCAAACTGAATATTGCATCCGTCCATTTCAAAACTTCCATCGGCATATTCCGCCAATGTATCCTGAACTACATATGACCTGATTCCTGCAAGAACAGGGATATGTAGGCAGCTGAAGAACCAGAGCTCAGTCAAAAACCTTTTCAAGATGCTTCTTTCAGTCAAAATTGGCCATCATATCTTTACCCGACAACTCTTCCATCCTTTTCGGGTAAAAAGGGGCAGCTGTTGATACCCAATTTTTCCATACCCATTTTATACTCAAAATATTCTTAAAATAACATGTACATGCATATATAAGTATGCCCAAGAATTTTGACATTTTTTCTAATTTTTAAAAGCTTTTTAAAATCATTTTATTATTTGTTTTTGCAGTACAAATCCAATAATTATTCCCAAAACTATCATTTTGGTGAGTAATTTATTTCTATCTTCATATTTATGCTACAATATAATTAAGGTGATTTTATCATATTTTTATAAAATAATTTGATGATTTTAAAGGTAAATTGCATAAAATTACAATTATAGCCTATATAACGATTAACAGCATTTTACAATTATAAAATTGTTTCCAGTATTTTTAGATTAATATTTATATATTATTAATCAGTTCAGTGCTTTCAATTTGCTTTTAAGATTGTATTTAGTATTTTTTATAAAATAAAAAGGGAAAAGTGGCTATTTAACATTTAGCCTTATTTTATTACAATCATAGACTATTCATATTGCTATTTTAACCCTCAATTTACCCAATCCTAACCCTCAATTGGACCAGCTCGATTTTTTTTAGCCCGGTCCCAATCCGTCCCAAACGACCCGCCCGATTCCTATTTTTGATCCAGGCCGTTGATCATTTTTTATCAACGGCCATAGGCCACCCATGCCTTTTTTAACTCCAAATGACTACCCTAATCTCTCATTTCCCATCTAATAGCGTCCTTTAAATCCCCTTCCTCTCACATTCTCTTTGCAAACCCTAGTCGTCGCCACCAAATAAACCCTAATCCCCTTCGATTCTTACTGGAATCCATGGTTTCTCAGGCCATGGAAACCTCATATTCACCTCGTATTGCTCCTATGCGCCTGATAGTCGAAGGTTAGAGGCAAGACTTCAAAGGTCCCACCCAAATCTCCGACGACTTGACGTTTCCGGCCATCTCCAGCCTGGCTCTGGCATAACTTAGCCTCCTGAGCCTGTTTCCAGCCTTATCCGACTTAGATCGGACCTTTTCCAAGCCTTTCTCACTCTAGGGTTCATTTGAAACCCTAGCTATTCGAGGTTTTCTCCAATTCTCTTCATATCTATGTGTATTCATGCTCTATTTTTGAGTTCTAGAAAGATTTCCCCAACTTTTCTTTAAAACATTTTACTTTCAAAGTCACTTCTTTCCGATTTAGGGTTTCTGAAAATGCTTAGTATTTTTCTAACTTTTTTCCCCTTTCTTTGTGTATGTATGTCTCTGCTATGTTCTTATGGTCTTCTTTTACCAAGCATGTTCCTCTACTATGTTTCTACGCTATGTGCTTGTATTCTCTTCACGATGTTCTGCTATTTTCTTTGACCATGATCTCGTCTACTGTATTTTTCTATTGTGTTCATTATGTGTTCTAACTATTTCGTCTCTTCAAGTTTCCTCTAGAATAACCTACTTAAGCATGTTTTCTTCTACTGTTTCTTTTGCTTCCATTATGTTTCGAATTAATTTCCTTACTCTGTTTGCTTTAAACTTTCTACTATATTTGCGTGTTCCCTCATTTTTGTCTTCTTTGCATCTGATTCAAGTCAAAACCCTAGGATTTTGGGGTTTTGTGGGCGAGTTTGGTCTTGTATATTTGGACTAGGGTTCTATTTGATCCCTGGACTCTCTCAAACTCGCTTTGGATCCATGTATTGAATTCGAACCCTTTTGTGAATGACTACAAATTCTCCTATACTAGACTATTCTGATTAGCATGATAGTCTCTTTTTATATGTAGGTTAAAAGCTTTCTTCAAAAGGGCTTTCCAACTTATGTTCGAATCAGAATCCTTTTTTTTGGGGGTTAATTGGTTGTTGTTGATTCTTCTTAAGTAAAGCCTCTCTTTACCTTTTTCTGACTTGGTTCGTTCATACAAATTTTTGACTCATGATTGCTTGCCTGTCAATTTGTTTCCTTTCCTTAATTGGCACAACCGTGTACTGTCAAAATCTTTCCCTTAAATAACTATTATGTATTTACCCCTTCCTGCACTACTTTGAAAAGTGTTTAGTTAACTTCTTTCCTTATTTACTTTGCCCGTTTGAAATCAGAATCCCTTAATTAAAGGGAAACCTTGTGTGATATTTTTAACCTATTTTCTTACTATAAATACATGTTTTTAACAATTACACAAAAACCACAACTCTCTTCAAAACTTATACTCTTGCTTCTTGACTGCACCTTGGCTTCCATAAGGCTACTGTTTCTCCTTACTTGCTCATTTGAACTGGTATGTCTTAAAATTAATTTCAGTATCATTCTAATGTGATTATTCATAGTCTTTGTATCCATGCATGCTTTTAGCTCCCTGCAAAGTTAATTTGAAGTACCTACATGCTTTTGCCTGCTCTTTCTTTGTTTCTTGTTGCTACTATGAATAATTGCTCTCATGCCCCATTCCCCTAAGTCTCCTGAGTTAAGATATGACCTGGCAGCATCCCAATTGCTGTCCAGGGCTGAACCTGACCTTCAACATGGTCTTAACTCCCCAATGCTAAGGCTGACAGGCTGGGCAGGGGTGTGCCAACATCCTAATTGCTGTGCATGACCACCAGCCAGCTGTGGCCTCCCCTTAATTTCCTTTTATTACACTTACACTTACTCCTAGTCTCTAAGTTCTCCCCCCCCCCTCCTATGAGCCTTGCCTTGGGACCTTGAGTTCCCTCTGAACGTGGATATTTGAGGGCTGGCCTTTCCACACTATACTATAATCTGATCTGCAATGATATTTTGGGTGTAAGCATTTCCTGGAACTCTTGAAGTTCCTTGGAACTTTGACATATCCCAAATAAGAGAAAGGCTTTGGAAAATCCAATCCTTGAAGTTGGTTTATCTCATACTATTAAATTCTGAGTTTGGATTTGGCTGATTAGATGTAGATGTAATCACTGATGTATTTTTTAATTCTTTCCTCTAATTCATTTGTCTGCAATTAATATTGTAATAACTACTGGGTGTATAGTGAAAGGGATGGTTTTGAATGCGTGCGAAGGGGTAGATACCATGTTTTAGGGATCTTTACTTTCAGATTTCAGCATTTCATATAGATACCATGTTTTAGGAATTATTTACTTTCAGATTTCAGCATCTCATGTAGATACCATGTTTGTAGGAATTACTACTCTCAAACCCTTACATCTCATGTAGATACCATGCTCATAGGTTTTCTGCACTTCGTATAAATACCATGGCCATAAATCATTACTGAAACTCTGCATATCATATAGATAATGTGCCTATAAAACTTCCTGCATTTTGCATATGCATCTGTCACTAGGTAAATCTGCTTATAGGAGTTAAAATAACCAATTGCATATAGATGACCTGCCCATAGGATCTCTGCATGACAATAACAGCGATAAAATCAATGACGCCTAGAGAGCATGCCTATATAAGCTATCAACTAAAAATCTGAATCGCCCATTCGCTCCTAAGTTTAAAACCAGTGGTAATTTTTTTAACACTTGCAGAGCTTACAACCAACAATTCTTTTTGCAATCAGGCTATTCCTCCCATTAATAGATATAATGCCTATAGGCCCCTTTTAACAAATTGGCAAAATAGTTAAGTAATTAATCAACTATGTCAGTTTTCGACAACTACATCTAAGCAGGACTAATTTGGACTCCCTATCTAGGAAATATGTGGTAAATCAATCTATCCTACACCTTAATTTAATTTAAAACCAAATCAGTATGTGTAAGACATGCTAAACAATATGCTTTTCTTTAATTCAAGGAGGCTTATTTGAGCCACATCTGCTTATTTGCTCTCCCAAATCTGCTGTATATGTTTTGAATGTCGCCTTAGAGTTTTATCCTTTGAAACTCTCAAATCCCCCCAACTTCCTTCCCTTTAGAATCAGTAGTCCTATATGCCTCCGGGACTGATAGGATTGGGATGGTGTGACGACCCGACTCGTCGTCTCATGTATTACAATCTTGTTTCCCCCATTTAATGCTTCTTCACGTTTCATTATTGATATTGGTTGTGTTGGAGTGGAATTGGATTGGTTTTGATAGGAAATGAGACACTTAGTCTCTTTAAGGAAGGCTTGGTTTGGAAAAGTCAACCGAATATTGACTTATGAGTTAGAGAGCTCAGATGTGAATTCTGGTGGTTCGGTTATCTTCGAGAGGTGATTTGTGACTTAGGAGCGTGATCAGAAGTGATTTTGGAGGTCCGATGTAGAATTAGGATTAAATAGGCGAAGTTAGTATTTTGGCGAAATCCGGTTGATAGGTAAGATTTTGATCCGAGGGTTGGAATGGAATTTTGAAAGCTGCAGTAGATCCGTTAGGTGATTTTGGATATGTGTGTAAAGTTTCAGGTCATTCGGAGGTGTTTTGGTCGGGTTTTTGATCGAATGTACAATTCGGAAGTTTTTAAGAAACTTAGGCTTGAATCCGATGTGATTTAATGGTTTTAGCATTGTTTGATGTGTTTTGAGGGTTGGAACAAGTTTGAATGAGGTGTTATGATGTGTTGGTGTTTTTGGGTGAGGACCCGGGGGCCTCGGAGTGGATTCAAGTGGTTAACCGAGAGTTTCTGAAGTTGCTTCAGGACTGTTGTTGCTGTCATCTGGTATTTCCGCTTCTGCAGAAATGGACCGCAGTAGCGGTTCTGCAGAAGTGGGTGAGGGGTTGCAGAAGCGGTCAGGCATGGGCTAGAGTAATTTCCGCATAAGCGGAAGATGGTCGCTTTAGCGGGTCTGCAGGAGCAGACATTTAACCGCAAAAGCGGTTTTCGGTGGTCCACAGAAGCGGACTCTGAGTTGCATAAGCGGAGTTTTGGTTTTTAAGTGAAGACCACATAAGTGGATTTTTGGCCGCAGAAGCGGTCCTGCATAAGCGGATGCGGGACCGCAGAAGCGAAAGTCGCTGTAGGCAGAAGGGTTTTTATATCATTATTTCATCCGCAAGTTTATTCAATTTTTCCTCCATTGTTAACCACCTTAAGAGCTTCTTGGTAGAATTTGAAGAGGATTTTGACGGGAATTGATTGGAGGTAAGTCACGTGACCTAGAAATGTCATTTTTGTGAAGAATCAACCTTTAATTCTTGGAAATTTGGGTAGAAATTGGAAGAACTAGGGCTTGGTTTTTGAAATGAAAATTTGGGATTTGAAAGGGAATTTGGACTCCGATTTTGGTAAATTTTATATGTACGGACTCGTGGTGAGACGAGGAATCCGGTGATGTGAATTTTGTATTTTTTTAAGAAGTGGGCCCGGGGCTCGGGTTTTGCCAACTTTGAGATTTTTGGTGTTTCTCGAGTATTTTGGATTGGGTTATGTTTCTTTGACCTATAGTAAAGTATTCCTTGTGGTTTTGATCAGATTCGGTACGCGAGGAGGTTGATTCGAGAGGAAAAGGCATAGCGAGCTAGACTTGTGGCCCGCTTGAGGTGAGTAATAGATGTGGATGATGACCTGAGGGTTTGAAACCCCGGTATATCACACTGTGACGCTATATTGAGGTGAGACACGTACTCTATGATGAGTGCGGGGTCGTTTGTGATTGGGGATTATGACTTAGTCAGTCCGGAGTGATGTTCATACTATGTCCTTGACTAGAGATTGATTGGTAAACATCCTACATTGATTTTTATGAATATATTTTGGCTGTGTGCCGATTATTTGAATCCTTTAGGGATTTATAATCACTGTTTACATGATACTTAGCATGTTATACGACTTCAGTCCTGAGTTAAACACTGTTTCGAAATGTTTATTCATAATTCTAAGGTTTTAAAACTTAAAATATATTTCCTAATGTCTGGAACTGAGAATTTTTACTTGATTTTTGCCTGTGTTGCTCACATGCATATTCTGGACTGAGTGTGGATCGGGCTACACACCGCAGCGATGATATGATGATATTGCGCTTGGGCTGTAGGAGCCCCTCCGGAGTCTAAACCCCTACAGTGAGTGTCGGTAACCCAATGGATCGGGCTGCGCGCTGCAGCGGTCATGTGCATTGCATTGCATCCATACATTGATGATTATCTGACCTACCTGTCATTGCTTGTTTGCCATTTCTTTGTTAAATATGCTAAACTGCAAGCGGTAGCTTTACATTGTGGTATTTCGTGAATCCTCATCTTCAGTCATTATATATGCTTATTACTCACTAAGTTGGAGGTACTAACTTTACTCCCTGCACCATATGTGCAGATACAGGTGTTCCAGGAGCTTAGTTTAGCTGTTTGCTGCTTCCCAGAGTCTTCAGGAGTTGTCGAGGTAGCTGCCTGACGTCCGCAGGCCGCGACTCCTCCCCTTATCCCTTTTATCTTTCCGTATTCTAGACTTCTGTACTATTGTGGATTCACTACTCTGTTTCATTTAGAGGATCTAAACTCGTGACTCCAGATCTTTTGGGAGATGTTAGACATGTTATTGTTTCCGTACTGTTTCTAATAAATTACCCGGTTGGAGGACTTGTTTAACTATTAATTTAATAATGTTAATCGGTAATGTGATGGGTGGTTGGGTGTTGAGTATTAATTGGTCGGGCTTGCCTAGTAATTGTATTAGGCGCCATCACGACCGGCATTGCGGTCGTGACAGACGAGCAATAACATGCAATAAGTAACGTTACTATTTTACGCTTAATACCTTAACGGGGTGGGAAGGGTAGACATGGAGATAATGATCACGCGATAACACCATGCGTACGATTGGCTACCGGTGTTGTGTGGATGATCCATGTGTTTCACAAACCTAGGACCCCTTTTGTCACGACCCAAAATCCACTAAGGGTCGTGGTAGTGCCGGACACCGCTGTCAGGCCAGCCAATTAGATTACCGATTTCAAAATCCTTTTTAAAAGCATCAAATTCTAGAATTTTCTTTCCATTTTTCACAAATAAAAAGTGTATTCCTTCAATTCAAAATAACAACAACAATTAAATCAAACTTTTCGAAAACCATCCCAAAACCCGGTGTCAAAGTGCATGAGCGACTATTGATAATGAAATAAAATACGACCTCTGTCCGGAATACAATGGACAGGAAATAAGTAATCAAAGTACAGAAAGGAACTACACTAGCTGCAGGCCGCCTCACAATTTGCAGCTCACCTAGTTCCTGAATCGTCCGTGCTGCTGCGCGCAGTAGGCCTCTAAAATGAAGTATACCTGTGCAACAAAAATGCACAGAAGTGTAGTATGAGTGCGTAATCAACGTGTACTCAGTGAGTATCCCGCCTAATCCCGAAGGGGTAGAGACGAGATGGCCAATTCCGACACTCACTAGAGGTCAATTAGCAACATTCTATAAGTGCGAGGAAAATCAT
>MDKF010270589.1:0-16272 GCA_026770625.1 Nicotiana glauca | reverse complement strand
CTAAGGACAATATGAATTCATGCTAACTCCACGCTCGATTGATTTGTTTCTACATTTATCAACATTCCTTGACTAGAATTTTGGCATTCTTTGTAAGGATTGTGTTTCCTGGTTAACTTAGAAGGATGTCAGGAAACGAAATGAATCAAAGTAGGAGCTCTCATTTAGTTTTGTTTCATTTGTTTATGTTATTACTTAATCTCTAGGAATATGGTTAGGCCGACCACACGTGGGTAGGAAAACTTTTAGACGTGTAAATGAATTATCGTGACTATAGGTATGGTTCCAATGGCATAGACATGATACGTAATCCCCAATTTGAGTATGTGTTTCACGTGACTCGACCAAAATTCTAATAATAATAAAAATAAATATGTTGTAAATCCCGGTGCATTTCATGTGATGCGATTTGCAAAATATACCAAAACGACAAGTGTACGACAAGCATGACTTGTTCTAGAATAATTCTATAAATAATTAAAAAGAGGTTTTAAAAAGGTTAAAAATGCACAATATGTTCTAAATATATAATAAAAAGATAATTAGGCCAATCATTAATAGTTGGGAGACCGTGCTTAAACCCCGAAACTCGAGAATGCCTAATACCTTCTCCTAGGTTAACAGAATTCCTTACCGAATTTATGTGTTTTGCGGACGTAAAATAGAGTCAAACTTCCTCGATTCAGGATTTTAAATCAGTAACTTTGGACACCATAAATCATCTCAAGTGGCGACTCTAAATTTGAATATAAATAATCCTGTTTCGATTATTATCACTTAAATTGGGAAAACTCCCTATCCCTCTCGGAAAAAAAGGAGGCGTGACAGCTTTGGCGCCTCTGCTGGGGATCCGAACCCAAATATGTGGTTCAAGGTTCAGAATTCGAGCTTAGAATATCTATTATAGTTGTCTTTATTTATTATCTATTTTTTACATGTTTGAGCCTAATGTGCTAAATGTCACTTTTTACCACTTTGATATTGTTTGAACTGTATATAAATTATTACGAAACCCTCCTCCCTCTAAGTCTTCTAAATCATCTAGGAAGTGTGCACTTCGTGTAACTTCTTTTCTGTTAGAGTCATATCCCAATTTTAGAACGAGGTTCGGATAAATTGCAAAGCCGGTGAAGCTTCTGTATTCCCGGTACGCTGCCCCCCTCGACTCGAGTTGTTTGCTCGAGTAAGTCAGGTCTAGAACAATACACCCAGGTTTTAAACCTAGAATAACATAGCCTCATGCCGGATCCCCTATAGAAACGTTTGTTTGCATCACATGCATTTGACTTAGGAGACTCAACACATGGTTTGGGTCTGTCTAGGACAGGTGTACCCAAAAATAAAAGATTATCCTGATGCATTTTATGTTCCACATGTTGCATTCTTTAAGGGTAAATAGGTCATCTGGTGGGCCAATGATGATTGATGGTAAATAAGAAAGAAAAGCGGGTGAAGTGTAAAAATGAAGCATGTAAGGCCCAATTATACTTTTCTTTGCAATATTGTTTTTTAAAAGAAAAAACCCAAAAGAAATTTGGAAATGAAAATTCCAAAAAGATTCTTCACTTTTCCATCTTTTAAAAAAAAAAATACAAAAAAATATGTTTTCTCCAAATTAGTTAATTTTTTTATTACTTTTCATTATTTCTTGCTCGTATCCAATCTTTCCGAACTACGCATACCTGATTCTCGTTTTTCGGTGCGGGATACGTAGGAAACACACATAGGGTCTGATCTTCTTATTGAGTCTTAGGTTCTTAGCTTCGGTGGTCGTAGCCAAATCGTGTATCTCTAGCCACTTTTGGCCACATCAACCATTTTGCAAAATAGGGCTATTTTCACAAAGTGGCTTGTTTAATTGTGTCTAGAGAGTCTTCAATCCATAATTAGGTGTCTCTTTAATTTAAGGTCCGTCCTTGTCGAATTTTCATGTCTAGCCGCTTTTGGTCACATAGTCCATTTTGCAAAATATGACTATTTTCGCAAAAGTGGTTCAATTAACCCATGTCTTAGAGTCCTAAGTCCACAACAAGGTGTCCTTTCTGTTTAAGGTCTATTCTATTAAATTTGCATTCTTAGCCATTTTTGGGCCACATAGGCCATTTCTACAAAATGGGTTATTTTTGCAAAGTAATTTTTCCATGTCTTAGTGGTCATTTTTGTTGAGTTTGCACTTCTAGCCATATTTTGGCTACATAAGCTATTTTGCAAAAAATTGCATCAATCATATCTTGCATGTGTCCAATAGGAAGTTTTATTGTCTCACATAATGTTCTAAATCTTTAACTTTATTTGGTCTTAGTTTTCTCATATAGGTGTAGATCTACTTGCCGGAGTTTGAGCATGATGGACACTCCAGGAGCATCCAGTCAAGACCGTTGCATCCTGGAGTTGCTTAAGGATTTGTTTCTATTTTTATTTTTATTTTTTCATTCTTTTTTTGTTATCTTGTACTTTATAGTCATGTTTTGTAGTACTGATTCTGTTAGTTGGTGTCAGAGTTTGTCATAGTATAGCTAAGTTTTTTATAACTTTATCATATTTCTTGTTTTATATTTGAAAATCGAAAAGGAGTTGTAAATGAAAAATCCAAAAAAGATTTTTGTTTCTTAGTTTATTTTGTCCATTACTTTTCCAAAACTATGCTTGGTCTGATTCATAACGGATATGATACGTAGGCAACCTACATAAGGTTCGATTGAATTATTTTTTTAAAATTAAAAGAAAAAAAAGAAGGATGAAATTATGGGATGTGAAAAATGAGGTGAAAGGAAAGAGTGATAATTGAAAAAAAGATGAAGTAAACTAAGCAAGCCAAAAAGTGCTAAAAAGAAAAGAAAAGAAAAGATTGAAATGAACAAATTGGGATGATGCCAAGTGAACTTGTGATCCTCGAAGTCATTCTTGAACCATTAATTGTTGTTAGGTGCATTGCACGCAATGTGATATTCTTAGCTGTTAAATGCCCTAACGTTAATATGATGACTTCATTTTGTTCCTCTTTGTTATCTTCATTGTAGCAGAAGGGTGGTTGGTTTGTGGTTTTTTTAACTGGTAACTCTTCCATACAATACAAGGTCAAAGAGCAAGGTAGTCATGGCTAGCAAAGACTTGGACACAGTTATTGATCCATCTACGGAGATTGGTGAATTAGAATCTTAGTTAAAAGAAAAGGTATTAAGGTTGAAAGGACAGATGGCCGAAATATACCAAGCCTGGATTAGTGGGCGTCTTCCACCATCAATTCCTGCTAACTACACTGAAAGCCTCATCACCATTCTGCCACTATCACAAATCTAGCTTCCCACTGCTGCTGATATATCCCCACAACCTTTTCACACTCCACCCGCCAACACCACCTCATATCACGCTCCTTTGACCATTCATGTTTTTGTAGCTCCTCCACCAGCTATTTTTCCTCGATCCTCTAGCGAGGTTGTGTTCAAAGTCCCTGATATCCAATGCTTTGCTCCAAAACCAACTTCTCACGCTCCTCATTTTGAGCTTCCCGGTGAAACTTAAAAGCCTGCTAAGATAGTGGAGCAAGATGAGATATCCAGGAAGGTGAAAATCTTAGAGCAGTCTTTAAGAAACACGCAAGGGATAGGGAGCCAGATGAGCGTATCTTACAAAGACTTGTGCTTGTTTCCACACATCCAACTACTTGCTGGGTTTAAGATGCCAAAGTTTGATTTGTATGATGGACATGGAGATCCCGTTGCCCATTTGAGAGGCTACTGTAGTAAGATGAGAGGCGATGGCAGGAAGGACAAATTATTCATGTGTATTTCAGTCAGAGTCTGAGTGGGGCAGCTCTGGTGTGGTACACTCGCTAAGACGCTAGCAAGTGGTACACATGGGACGATATGGCTCATGCCTTTGCCTAACACTTTCAGTACAATATAGAAATTATCCCAGATCGCATGTCCCTCCCCAAGATGGAAAGAAGCCTAATAAAAGCTTTAAGAAATACGAATTCAGATGGAGAGAGCAAGCTGCCCGAGTCAATTCCCCGATAGAAGAGGACGAGATGGTCTAGTACTTTCTTCAAGCGCAAGAGCCAACTTACTTTGGGCATTTGATTTTGGTTGTGGGTAAGACTTTTAATGATATGGTAAAAATGGGAGAAATGGTGGAAGATGGGTTGAAGTCGAGCAAGATCATGAGCTATTCTGCTTTAAAAGCCACAACACAAGCAATTCAGAACGATACAAGAAGCTTGCTGGGTCAGAAGGAACATGATGATATTGCCATGGTTATCTAAGGTTCTCTACATGGTCCAATAGGTCTGACTCACCAATACACTCAGCCTCAACCCCAACCCCAAACCTATTTCCGAGATCCACATAATCCACCCAAGTATTATCCTCTGAACAACGTCCGGTCATCTGTCCAACCACTGGGTCTCTACTCATGGCGAGCGCCTGTATCTCATAATGCACTTTTGCCATCACAACATTTTCGAGCATCCAACAGCCCTAGAAAACTGGGGCATGGAGGGGAATAAAGGAAAAGAAATAGTTTCACGCCAATTGGAGAATACTACACAAGCCAGTTTGAAAATTTAAAACATCCTGGCTTGATTGAGCCGTTCCTCGGCTATACTCCAGACCTATATGCAAAAGGTTTTGATCCTACTGTATGGTGCATGTACCACTCTAACGTCCAAGGTCATAGCATTGAATATTGTCGTGCTTTGAAAAAGAAAATAGAAAGAATGATTCAATAAGGGATAATTGTGGTCCAGGACAGTGAAACCCAGAATATCGCGCATAATCCTTTACCTGCACATGATGATGCACACTTTTGTGGGGATGATGCATGGTGACAGGGAGTATGAGAATCCTCTTGGGAACTTTCTGGCTAAAGTTAATGATATTAAAGGTGGTAATGGTCTTGATAATATTGATGTGGAACTCAGTGGCTAAGATGTCAAGCTTGGTAATTGTCAAGATGCTCCTTTCTTGGCTAGCCAGGAGGAGTCCTGGTGGTTTATTTTATTGTCATTTCTATTGTCCAGGTTAGTTCAGGGTTGTAACCCAGATATTGTCTTCTGACTCAAACCCTTCTATCATTTTATTTTGCCTTGCTCGTTTATCGTAGTAGCTCATTTATTGTTGTCTAGGTTTGTTCCAAGGTTGTAACCCTAGTTTATTTTGCTTGTTTTGTTGTTCAAACCCTTTCACTGTCTGTCTAATACAATTTCCTATTTTCTATTATTTCTAGTCAGTTTTTATTTAGTTCTCATGACATGCACGCGTAATTCCCAGTTTGGTCTTAAAAGTTAATCTAATGACGAAGCAATGAAATAATTTTGAAGATGATAGAGACATTTGAGGCAAATAAGTAAAGGTTTGGACATCTCAAGATCATTTAAATCCCAAATTGTGTGAAACTGGGGCAGATAATTTGGAAAGTTAATAGGATGACACGAATTCGTTAAGGAAGAGTGCATCCCGGACAATTTGAAGCGAGCAACTTTGAGTTCAAGTGCATCTCAAGTTACGAGATAAAGCCAAGGGAATTTGCTCCGAATTGACGGACGATATCCATTGTGAAGAGGGAATAACCCAACGAGAGTTCTGTACTTGACAAGGCACTAAAAAAATGGAAGGCATATCAGTGATATCAATGCCGAAGCTGCAAAAGAAATGTTTTGCACGATCTTCCTTTTTCATTTTCAAGTTGCATGTGTTATACTGGCATTTTCAAGGATTGGGAGGCCCTCTTTCAACTACCCAAACACTTTATACCATTCGGTACCCCTTTTGAGTCTATGCTAATATTTTTTGACCTCCCCTTTTGGAATCAAGTTAGAGTCATAAAAAAAGTTCATGTCCCCATAGGTTTGTATTAGAAATTTCATTCTAAAGGAAAAGTAAAAAAGAAAAGAAAAAAAAAAGAGAAAAAGAAAAAAAAGAAAGAAAGAAGGAAAAAGAAAAAGAAAGGAAAATAGCAACAAAAAGTATCCTTTTGAACTACGTTCGACCTGATTCTTGTCACCACAAGATACGTTGTGACGACCAGGCCAGTCTCTCATGAGTTATCGTCCTATTTTCCCCATTTCTACTTTTGTTTGCCTTAATTATTGGTTTTATATGTGATCGGGTTGGTTGGCTCGGGTTCGGTTAGGGTTTGAGAAGGTTTGAGACACGTAGTCTCTTTTAAGAAGGCTTCAGTTAGAAAAGTCAACCGAATATTGACTTATGTGTTAGAGGGCTCGAATGTGAGTTTTGATGGTTCAGATAGCTTCGGGAGATGATTTGGGAATTAGGAGTGTGATCAAAATGTGCTTTGGAGGTTCGGAGTAGATTTAGGCTTGAATTGGTGAAATGGAGTTTTTGGCGTTTTCTGGTTGATAGATGAGATTTTGATATAAGGGTCACAATAAAATTTCGGAAGTTGTAGTAGCTTCATTATGACATTTGGGATGTGTGTGCAAAATTTCAGGTCATTTGGACGAGGTTTGGTTAGGTTTTTTTAATCAAATGAAGAATGCGGAAGAATATAGAACCTTAAGCTTGAATTTGATGAGTTTTCGTGATTTTGATGTTGTTTGAGGTGTTTTGAAGATTGATACAAGTTTGAATAAGGTTACAGAATATGTTTGTGCTTTTGGTTAAGGTCCTGGGGCCTCAGGGTAATTTTGGATAGCTGACGGGGAGTTTGAAGAATTAGTGCAGCTGCTGTAGTTTTGCTGCTTCTGGTATATCCGCACCTGCGGATAGGGAACCGCAGGAGAGGCGCTGCACATGAGAAGGAAGAGCCGCAAAAGCGGCTAGAGGAACGATTGGTCAAGAACCGCAGAAGCAGCTAGGAGTACCGCATCCGCGACTCCGCAAATGCGGGAGTGAAATCGCAGATGCGTGCAACGGGGAAACTTAAGTGATTTTTGCAAAAGCGGACCAAGAAACCGCAAATGCGGTACCGCAGATGCGGTGGGAGGACCGCAGATACGGAAATGTCTTGTCAGATTATAATAAATTCCTCCTTTGCGATTTTCAGAGGGTTTCTCACTTTTAAAACGAAAATTTGAAGCTTTGGGCATCTTGGAAGAGAGGAGATCATTATTCTACATTGAGGTAAGGATTTTGGACCCTAAAACTTGATTATTTGTGATTAAGGAAGGAAAATATCCGTGTAAATTCATGAAAATCAGTAGAAAAGGTGGAATTAGGGCTTGAGATTATGAGACTTTTCAGGGATGATTTGAGGGGTCAAATGAACTCCGATTTTTGAGTTCTTTATATGTATGGACTCGTCAGATGATGAAGAAAATTTTGGTATAAATTTTGTCCAGTTCTGAGATGCGGGCCCGGGGGACGGGTTTTGATTGATTTCGGATTTTGTGCTTAAAATCAATATTTTTCAATTGGAATTCATTTGTTTAGCATAATTTAATGATAAAAATCTGAACCTCGTAGATTTGGAGCACTTAAAAGTCGTTTAGAAGGGCAAAGGCATTGCAAGTTAGATTTCGGGCCGGATTGAGGTGAGTAATAATTTTAAATGTTGTCCTGAAGATATGAAACCCCAGAATTTCACAGCGTACGACTATGTTGAGGTGACTTACACGCTAGATGACGAGCGTGGGGTAGAGCACAATTGCAGATTGTGAATTAGTCTATCCCGGATGATTATTTTACTGTGTATTTGATCGTTAATTATTTAATATTATTATATTTTGGGCTAAATGCCATATGTGGCCTTCGTGCCAGCTGTTTGAACCCTTAGGGGATTATTACATGATATTTTCCTCACTGATTGATTTCATACTGGAGCTCAGTCATACTATATTTTACTATTTTAAAGACTCGGCTATATTATTTTGTTTTAAACACATTTAATGATATTTTCAAAGGTATTTGAGCTGAGCTTCATATTTTACTATGGCCCGAGGGGCTTATTGGATTCTGACTGAGTAAGGTCGAGGGCTTGTGTTGTGAGGATACATTTGGGTCGGGCTGCACGCCGCAGTAGTGATACATTAATTATGATAATGAGACCGAGGTCCTAAGATTGTTCGCCACGAGGTGGCTTTAGATTTATATGAGGTCGAGAGTCTGTTTACGATGCCACGAGATTGCTTGATTATGCGCTTGGGTCGTAAGGGGCCCTTCCCGGAGTCTGTACACCCCTAGTGAGTGCAGGTATCTTTTGTGATTTTAAATATAGCCCGATGGGCTGATTCTGTTGTTATTGTGCCTGAGGGGCAGTTATTATGTGTTTTTACTTTTTAGTTATTTTCCTGTATATTGTTAACTACTTAAGAGATGTTTATGAAATTTCATTGTTTAATTATATTTACTGATTTGTTATGCCTCTTGTAGTTTAATGTTGTGCCTTACGTGGTTTTATATTACTCATTCTTTATTAATTTTTATTACTCACTGAGTTGGAGTACTTACTTTACTCCCCGTACTCCTGTGTGCAGACTCGGGCACTATAGGTTCTACTCTTGAGGGTTGATAGTTCCAGCAGGTCTTCGGAGATTTACTAGGTAGCTGCTTGGCGATTCGCAGCCCAGTGCATTCTCCCTCTATTTCAGTTTTCTTTTGATTCAGTTATGTAGTAGTGGATTAGACTCTAGACTTTTAGTATTGTTTTAGATGCTCATGATTGGTGACACCCCGATGTCGGGTTGTGTTGGTTTTTATTTTCGCAACGTATATTGTTATTTTTTGGATTTATTTGTAATAAAGACCTTGGTTTATTATTTTAACTACTTAAGGTGAATTGGAAGTGTGTCGGCTGGCCTTGTCTTTACGAGAGGCGCCATCACGATCGGGTTTGGGTTTAGGATCGTGATAAGTTGGTATCAGAGCCTAGGTTACATAGGTCTCACGAATCATGAGCAGGTTTAGTAGAGTCTCACGGATCGATATAGAGACGTCTGTATTTATCCTCGAGAGCCTGCAGAACCTCTATTAAAATTCTATATTCTTGAAATTCTTGTCGTGCGAAGTTGCTGATCCGAATACTAAACTTCTTTTATCCTATTCTCTCACAGATGGTGAGAACACGCTCTACCTATCAGGATGGACGACCACTAGTACCACCGGCGGGAGCCACTAGAGGCCGAGGAAGTGGTAGGGGCAGAGGTACAGCCTCCACAGCAGCCCACCAGCCGCCCCAGTTCAGGGTCAGGTCCTAGTGATGGACGCTCCAGCAGCACCAGCTTAGGCACCAGTTGTGCCCATTGTGATTCCGGGTCTTTAGGAGACTCTGGCTCAGATATTGACAGTATGCACTGGCCTTGCTCAGGTGGTCGCGGTTTCTAATACCGCAGCTACTTCTCAGGTAGGGGGAGGCTCTCAGACTCCCATCGCCCGTACACCCGATCCGGTGGTTCGAGGACTACAGACACCGGAAGCACCACTAGTCTAGACAGTTGCAGCTGCTCAGGGTTATATAGCTCCTGTTATGCCGGAGGATGAGCAACGTAGATTAGAGAGGTTTGGCAGAATCCAGCCTCCTACTTTCAGTGGTACAGAGGGCGAGGATGCTCATGGTTTCTTAGACAGATGTTAGCAGATTCTTTGCAATACGGGTATTCCTGAGACGAGTTGCATTCACGACCTTCCAATTTACTGGAGCTGCCTTCACTTGGTGGGAGGCATATGAGAGGCGTTGGCCTGTTGGTTCGGCACCTCTGATTTGGCAGCAGTTCTCCGCCCTATTTCTGGAGAAGTATGTCCCACGGTCTCGCATGGAGGAGTTACGGAGGCAATTTGAGCAGCTACGACATGGGGAGATAACAATTACCCAGTATGAGATGAGGTTCTCGGAGTTAGCTCAGCATGTTATTTGGTTGGTTGCTACTGAGAGAGAGAGGATCAAGAGGTTTGTTGATGGCCTCACTTACCAGCTTGGGGTTCTCATGACTAGGGAGAGGGTTTCAGGTGCTACATTCGAGGATGTTGTGGATATTGCTCGAGATATTAAGTCAGTTCGTTGCCAAGAGCACGAGGAGAGGGAGGCCAATAGGTCTCAAGAACATGGTAGTTTTGGGGATGCTCCTTCTAGGGGCCAGTTTCAGCACGGTAGAGGCCGATAGTTTCGACATGGTCAGTCAGCTCGCCCAGGTTATCATGGGGCATTATCAGACCATATTTCTCACGGTTCTCAGTAGGACCATTCTTCACTTAGTGCACTTCCAGCCCAGTCCCGTGCTCTATCGGTTCAGGATTCTTCTATGCCAGGGGAGTCTGTTAGTCATACCGGTTCTAGGGGCACCTAGGAGTTGCTATGAGCGTGGAGAGATGGGCCACTTATGGAGGCATTTCCCTCATCGTTATTAGTAGATGGGTCAGTCATCAGCCTCTGCCCCAGCCACTTCACCACCTACCCAGCCAGCTAGGGGTGGGGGACAATCATTTAGGGGTCGCCCCATAGGGGGAGGTCGATCCGGAGGTGGCCAGGCTCACTTCTATGCACTTGCAACTAGGCCCGATGCGATTGCTTCAGATGCAGTGATTATAGGTATTATCTCAATCTTCCACAGGGATGCTTCAGTGTTATTTCACCTTGTCTCTACTTTCTCTTGTATGTCGTCTTATTTTGCCTATTATCTAGATATGCCCTGCGAGTCCATTGTTTCTTCTGTTCATGTTTCTACGCTGGTGGGCGATACTATTGTGGTAGACCGTGTGTACCGATCGTGTGTTGTGACTATTGGGGGTCTGGAGACCCGAGTGAATCTGTTATTATTATGTATGGTGGACTTCGATGTTATTTTGGCATGGACTAGTTATCACTGTGCTGGGCTATTCTGGACTGTCATGCCAAGATAGTGACTTTAGCTATGACCGGTGTGCCACAGATTGAGTGGCGAGGTTCGATCGATTATGTTCCTAGCAGATTAATTTCTGTCTTAAAAGCCCAGCATATGGTTGGGAAAGGTTGTCTTTCATATCTAGCTTTTGTGGGGGATATCGGTGCAGAGACTCCCAGTATTGATTCTGTCCAGTTACGAGGTATTTTGCCGATGTATTTCCTGTAGACCTGCCGGGTATGCCACCGGATATGGATATAGATTTTGGTATTGACCTGGTGTCGGGCACTCAGCCCATTTCTGTTCCACCATATCGTATGGCACCAGCGGAGCTGAAAGAGTTAAAGGAGAAGCTTCAGGAACTCCTAGATAAGGGGTTCATTAGTCCTAGCGTATCACCGTGGGGTGCGCTAGTTCTCTTTGTGAAGAAGAAGGATTGCACGATGAGAATGTGCATTGATTGCAGGCAGTTGAATAAGGTAACAATTAAAAACAAGTATCCTTTTCCTCGCATCAATGACTTGTTCGACCAACTTGAGAGAGCGAGAGTATTCTCTAAGATTGATCTCCGCTAAGGTTATCACCAATTGAAGATCAGGGACTCAGATATTCTTAAGACAACTTTCAAGACCCGATATGGTCATTATGAGTTCTTGGTGATGTCTTTCGGGCTAACCAATGCCCCAGCAGCATTCATACATTTGATGAATAGTGTGTTCCGGCCGCATCTTGACTCTTTTGTCATCGTCTTCATTGATGATATTCTGGTATACTTGCGTAGTTAGGAGATGCGGAGAAGATATCCTCACCTATTCAAGACTTTAAGTACGTTTCTTGACTCGTTCGAGGACGAACGTTTGTTTAAGAGGGGAGGATATGACAACCCGACCGGTTGTCTCATGATTTACCGCCCCATTTTCCCTATTTCTGCTTCTATTTGCCTTAATTATTGGTTTTATATGTGACCGGGTTAGTTGGTTGGGGTTCGGAAAGGTTTTGAGAAGGTTTGAGACACTTAGTCTCTTTTAAGAAGGCATAAGTTAGAAAAGTAAATTGGATGTTGACTTATGTGTTAGAGGGCTCGGATGTGAGTTCTGACGGTTCGGATAGTTTAGGGAGATGAGTTGGGACTTAGGAGTGTGATCAACATGTGCTTTGGAGGTCCGGAATAGATTTAGGCTTGAATTGGCAAAATAGAGTTTTTGGCGTTTTCCGGTTGATAGGTGAGATTTTGATATAAGGGTCAGGATGGAATTCCAGAAGTTGCAGTAGCTTCGTTATATCATTTAGGATGTGTGTGCAAAATTTCAGGTCATTTGGACGTGGTTTAGTTAGGTTTTTTATCAAAAGAGAAATGCGGAAGAATTTAGAACCTTAGGCTTGAATTTGATGAGTTTTCGTGATTTTGATGATGTTTGAGGTGTTTTGAAGATTGGTACAAGTTTGAATAAGGTTATGGAATATGTTTGTGCTTTTGGTTGAGGTCCCGAGGCTTCAGGGTGATTTCAGATGATTGACGGGGAGTTTGAAGAATTAGTGCAGCTGCTGTATTTTTGCTGCTTCTGGTATTTCCGCACCTGCGGATAGGGAACCGCATGTGTGGCTCCGTAGGTACGGTTCCGCACATGCAAAGGAAGAGCCGCAGAAGCAGCTAGAGGCACAATTGGTCAGGAATCGTAGAAGCGGCTAGGAGTACCGCATCTACGACTCCGCAGATGCGGACAACAGGGAAACTTAAGTGATTTTTGCAGAAGCAGGCCAAGAAACCGCAAATGCGGTACCGTAGATGGGTGGTAGGACTGCAGATGCGGTGGGAGGACCACAGATGCGGAAATCTTTGGTCAGATTATATTAAATTCCTCCTTCGTGATTATCAGAGGGTTTCTCACTTTTAAAACGAAATTTTGAAGCTTTGGGCGATTTTGAAGAGATAAAATCATTGTTCTTTGTTGAGGTAAGGATTTTGGACCCTAAAACTTGATTATTTGTGATTAAGGAACAAAAATATCAGTGTAAATTCATGAAAATCAGTAGAAAAAGGTCGATTTAGGGCTTGAGATTATGAGACCTTTCAGGGATGATTTGAGAGGCCAAATGAACTCTGATTTTCGAGTTCTTTATATGTACGGACTCGTGAGATGATGAAGAACATTGTGGTATAAAGTTTGTCCAGTTTCGGGATGCGGTCCTGGGGGTCGGGTTTTGATTGATTTCGGGTTTTGTGCTTAAAAATTGATATTTTTCAATTGGAATTCATTCGTTTAGCATAATTTAATGATAAAAATCTGAACCTGGTAGATTTGGAGCACTTAAAAGTCGTTTAGAAGGGCAAAGGCATTGCAAGTTAGATTTCGGGCCGGATTCAGGTGAGTAATGATTTTAAATGTTGTCCTAAAGGTATAAAACCCCAGAATTTCACAGTGTACTGTGAGCACGTGATTTTTGCCCTAAGCAAATTATTCCTAAAAATACAAACAAAATGATTTTTAATTTTTGTTGATATTTTTGTGTTAAATAGTTGCATAAAAATTCATAAAAAATATATAAAAAAATACGCATATGCATTGGGAGTTTAATTTTACATTTTTGGTATTAATTCATTTTTGGGAACAAATTAATGAAAATAAAAATAGCATCTTAGTTTTTAATCGCAATTTACTACAAAATAGATGTTAATTAATTTCTAGAAAATAATTGGTTTAACAATTTAATAAAATCAAAATAAATATAAAAATATAAAAGGAAAAGAAAATACAAAAAAATACAAAAGAAAAGAAAATACAAAAATACAAAAGAAAAAAAATAGAAAATACAAAGCAAAATACAAAATACAATGCAATAAGATTTGGGCTAATACAATAATTAATACCAATTAATATCCCAAAAGAGCAAAAATGGTCCAGGCCCAAAATAAGTCTCACCTGGTCTGCCCAGTTCAATTTAAAACGACCCCGTTTCAGTGTAAAGAGATCTGGACCGTTAAAATTCTTGATCTAATGGTCATATATAGCCAACCATGAATAAGAAAACGACGGCGTATTTGTAATAATAATCCAGGCTGTTCATTCATTTAATCTAACAGACGTGGTCACAATTTCATTAAAGCCCAAAACGGTGTCGTTTAAGGTTGCGAGTGATATGAGTCGTTGGTTTGTTTAATCCAACGGCCTGAGCTTGTTATAGGTCATTTAATACATAAATGTTACACCCTTTAATTCATTTCCTCTCCCTCTTTCCCCCGTTCAAACCCTAGCCGCCCTAATTCTGTCCAGAGTCCCGCCGGAACCCTACCGGCGGGAGACGCCTTTTACTCCAACCACCACGCCCTTAACACCACCTGACCGCCTTAACCTCCTCTTTACACCCCTCCATTCCATTTTTCTCGAATAAGCCCAGATTCCTTCGAATATTAAATTTAGTGTCGCCGGAACCCTAGTTCCGGCAAATACTACTTCACTGAAAGCACTCCAAAATCACCCTATGATATCTTCTTGACATCCTTAACCCCATTCTGAAGCCCTTAAGTCTCAAATACCACTGGAAAACCCAAAAAACGTCAAAGAGAAGTCTGTCGGCGACCAAAACTTCAAGAAAGGGCCGTATAAGTCCTCCTGGATGCCGGAGTTAGTCCTTAAAAGGAAAAGAAGAAAAGAAAAAAAGACTATCGAAAAAAAAAAAAAAGGAAAAAGCTAAGTTTTTCTATTTCTTTCTTTCTTTTGATTTTTTATTTGTGTGAATGTGTTTTTATTGTTTTCTAGTTTATTTTTGTTTTCTTAGTTTACTGAGTCTAGTTTTAAAAAATATTAGCTTGTAATTTTTAAAAATTAATTAGATATTAGTATTAGTAGTAGCTTTTAGTTCTGAGTTGATTAGCATAAGTTTTAATTTTTGATTAGTAGTTGATTTGTTGATAATGTTTAGTCGTATCAGTAGTTGTGATTCTGAAATCATTGACAGTAATTAGTTATTAGAATTTTTGATTAATAGTTAAATAGACTTTGATAATTTTCGATATTATTTCTGTGTTGACTGTTTTAAGATTGATATTAATTAGAAATTAGGGTTTAATAGAATTAATGGTTAAATTTTTGATTGGTTTCTAGAATTTTTCGATTCTAATTATCATTAGTTCTTAAATTAATTCTGAAAATTGATTAGAAATAATTTTGTTTTGATATTAGTTTGTTATTAGAATTGAATTGTTAGTTTAGTTTAATTCGATTGGTTGTAGCTATTTCTGAAATTAATCAAGTTTAATGGGGGTAAAAGGGTAAAAGGACAGCAGGGTTATTTGGTAAATAGGACTTGGATTCAGGGATGTTTTGGGTACATAAAATGGTTTAGAGGTAATAAATCTTAGGAGGTAGGGGTAGTATGGGCAACATGAAAGGGCAGTTCAGTAAATATTAAATAGAAGTAGGGGCAAAAAGGGAAACACAGCATAATAGAACATTCTAGATAGGGGAACGGGGGTATTTCTGCATTAATAAGAGGGTAATAATCGATTATTTTAAAAGAATAGGGTTACAATTGAAATAAAAGAGGGACTAATGGGTAATTTCAGAGGTTTTGAATTTCCCTCCCTTCAAACTTTATAAATAGGCCTCCATTGGCCTCTTTCAATAAGTTTGACAATCTGAAATTTCTCTCAAATATTTCTATTAGTCTGCTATTCCAAATTCCCACTTCTGAAATTCAAAAACTCAAAAAAAAAAAATCAAAAACAGTAGGAAAAGCTTGAAATTTTACTGTTTCATTGGTTTCAATTTCAAATCGAAGACTGTTTTGTTGATTTTGTGTGGATCTGGTGATCAAAAATACTGTTGAGCTTGTATTGAACTAAGTTGAGAGTAATTCCATTGATTGCTACCATTTGCTGGTATAAATTTGGAGTTATTGAGGCTGTGATTGAGTTTGCTGCGTTGATTACTGTTGTTGTTGCTGTTTGTTAGAGATCTAATTCTCTTCTTACATTTCTCTTATACTCAGGTACATAACTGAACTCAACATTGATATGATTTCAAGCTTTGAGCAATAAAATTAAGATCTGATTGTTATTCTGAAGTTTCGTTGATAGATGAGTTAAAATTTGATTAGATCATCATACGCAGTAGTTATTTGTATTTTCTAGGATTAGATAATTTGTATTGGACTGTAAATCTGGACTGTGTTTGGACATTGAATATTTGGACACTTATTAGGTATTAGATCATTTTGTATAATGTTTGAAGTACTTGTAGTATCTAGAATAATAAGATTGGTTAGATCTGGATTTTGTTTAATACAGCATGAATAAAAACTAAAAAAAATATCTATTAGTATTTTTTATCAGTTTCGTTTTTTTATGTGTTGAAATCAACAAATAGGAATCAAATGCATGTGTTAAGACAAGTGTGTTATCACTTAGATTAACTTTGAAACAATATTTTTATATCCAGCAGTTTCGAGTAATAATACTCTAATTCACATTAATATTCGAAGTTGATTTTAAAAGAGTG
>MU667039.1:2446-27816 GCA_026770625.1 Nicotiana glauca | reverse complement strand
ATTAATTCGGTGACTCGAGACACCATTATATTCTCAAGTGGCGACTCTGAAACTTTTAAATAAATAATCCCGTTCTGACCGTCCTTTAATTAGAAAAAACTCTTTTTTTATTTATACCCTTCCCGGGGTGTAAGCGCCGTAAAAAAGAGGTGTGACACCTGAACACAAAAGAGCGAAAAGAGAAGGAATGCAGAGATAAAAGCCGGGCAGTGCTCACTGCTGTCGTCACCGCGGTCCGCACCGTAGTTGAAGGCAGTGCCTTCCACGGTTGTCATCACGGTTGACACCGCGGCCGCAGTGCACTGTTCACACGCCAGAAATTCTAGGGGTCAAAATGTCAATTCGGAGAAACTTTTTATAAAACCCTTATAAGATGTAGAAACTCGCCCAAAATATTTTTAGGCTTAATTTGAGATTACTTTTTGAAGAAGAACAAGTGTGAGAGATCACCCAAAACATCATAGTTCTTATTCTCTTCTATTTTTCTTGCAATTCTTCCATTATGAATAATCTATTAGTTTTATCTTCCGTTGTTATGAGTAGCTAAATACTTTAACCTAAGGTTTTGGTGGAACCCGTTGGGGATGACTTGGTTGTTATATTAATATAGTTTGGAATTGGTTGTTAATCTCTATTTGTTCATCTCCGTATTGATTGTGGTTAGTTGAAAGGGCCCTCAATTATCCGTTCCTATTTAGTATGTATCTACTTGAGAGAGAGTGCATATTTAGGTGATTGTATGAACAACATCACTCCCGGAGTATAGACGAGAGTGATAACCGAGGGTTTAGAGGTTGGATTAGAGATAACGATACCTCGGGTGCAATCTGAGTGAACTGTTTTGTAAAACTAGCTAGTGTAGCATGAGAGAGTGCGTCTAGTAAATTATCATAATTGCTTGAGAAAGATTTATGATAGCTGGAGCATTCATGATTGATAGAGACAACTAAGTCTCAGTTATAAAACATATTCAACCAAGGAAATCAACAATGGGGGAAATCATTACCTTAGATCTTATTCATATTATATACAAGAAAGCTTAGTTAACTTTCAGCTTTATTTACTTTCAGTTTAATTGTTAGATATATCATCAACTGTGAAGTACAAAGTTTGGAAAAATTGATTGTGTGAATTTTGTACATCTGACAAGAGTAATTGATAGGTTAATTCTCTGTGGTTCGACTCTTGGCAGAAATATCTAGACTATATTTGCTACGTCTTTTTTATAAGGCATAGTTTGGCTTTATCAAATTTTGGCGTCGTTGCAGGGGAATTGACGGTGTTATCAATGACAATTGAAAGAAATACAAAAATTTTAAGTGTAGTCAGTTTTCTCTATAACCAATATTTCATTGAAATTCTAACGTTTGAACTCTTCTGGAAATCAGGTGTATGCCTAGAAGTTCTTTGAGGACTGGAGAACTGCTAGAAGGACTCACAGACCCCGAGAAAACATTCAGGGCATTGATCGCACCAACAAGAGATTTCAACAATCCCAACAATCACATCACCTCGAATTAGACATGGGTGACGTAGACAACGCCAAAAGAAACATTGGGGACCCACCAGCAAACCCCAACGCAAGAGTAGTGGAACCTCTTGTGCCCGAGGCTGCACTTTATGACTGGGCACAACCCATAGTTGATAACCTAGCCACTGCTATAGCTGTGCCCGCAATCCAAGCGGAGACTTTCCAAATAACCAACAATATGCTGCATCTGCTGCAGAAAAAAGGATTGTTCTCCGGGTCACACATTGAAGACCCGCAACAACACTTGAAATTTTTTTGTTAATTTGTTTGACCCAAAGGCAGCCAAACACGACTTTGGAAGCTATCAAGTTGCTACTATTTTCATTCTCTGTAACCGGGGAATATCAGATTTGGCTAAATTCGCTCCCTATCAACTCTATCACCACCTGGGAGGAGTTAGTCAAGCAGTTCCTGAACAAGTTCTATCCGCCGAACAAGACTAAAAGACAAATTGATGAAATATTGCAGTATAAGCAGCAGCCAACTGAGTCCTTGCAAGAAACTTAGGAAAGATTTAAAGGGATGCTAGTGAAGTGTCCTCATCATGGCATTCCAGACCAGATGCTCGACCAGAGATTCTACATAGGTCTAGCTGACAATTTGAAAGCGAATGTGGATACTTCAGCTGGAGGTGCTTTCTTAAGTAAAATATTCACCGAGTGCAAAATCCTTCTCGATAAGATGTCACAAAATTCAGGGTGGATGACTAGAAGTACAACACTGGCACCCATAGTGCATTCCGTCCTGTTTGATCCCAATAATTTGCATGCAGAGAACGTGGACACTCTCATGACCCAGGTAAGCATCCTGACAAAGAAGATTGATGAGATGGGTACCAAACAGGTGCACATTGTTGATATCACGAATGGAAGACTGTGTACACCTTGTATTAATCAGTCGTATGTGTGTTCATGGAGAGGAGAAGGTGATAATCAAGGGGCACGAGAGGGTATGAATTATGTCAACAACTATGGGGAGCGGAGAAAGGGAGCACAACAATGGAGACCGTAGCAAAATCAGCAGTATAGACCTAATATGCAACATCTTGAGGGTATGCACCCTCAAAACCAATTAGTGCCAGTACCATATCAGAAACCACAGGGCTATCCACAGCAAAATCAGCAACAATTAGCTTATCAACTGCCTCATCAGCAGCTAGATAACAATATGGTGGAAATTAGGGGTATGCTTCACCAACTCATTGGGACAAATAATAAAGTGCAGGAAAAATTGGCAGTGCATGATTCAGCCATAAAGAACATAGAAACGCAGCTGGGACAACTGTCCATGGCTTTGAACAACCGTTCTTAGGGAACCTTGCCTGCAGACACTAACATAAACCCCAAGGAGCAAAACCCAAATTAGCCGATGGCAGTTAGTCTCCGAAATGGGAGAGATTTAGAAAGAGAACAGGAGAATCTACAAGCCAGGAAGGAGAGTACGGCAGTCACTCCAGTTCCATTAGATGTGGAGGAACCAACAGAGCTTATGGAAGTGGTGGTTGAGTAGAGTCAGAAGAAAGAAAAGATGAATGAGAAAGTTGCAGAGCAAGTGGCATCTCTTGTGCCAGAAAATTCTAACATACAGAATCCAGCAAGCAATGCACAAAAGGTGATACATGCACCCTTCCCTCAGAGATTGGTTAAACAAAAGAAGGAAGTTCAATACAAGAAATTTATGGAGATGCTGCTTCAGATTCAGTTGAATATTCCTTTGATGGATGCTTTGAGGGAGATGCCCGGTTATGCAAAGTGATGAAAGATTTAATGTCACGGAAGTTTGATTTTCAGGATCTTTCCACTGTGACTCTGACATAGACCTACAGCGCAGTAGTGACAAGACTGATGGCTTAAAAGATGTCTGATCCAGGTAATTTCACTGTTCCGTGCACAATTGGGAGCTACGCATTTGTAAAGGCCTTATGTGATCTGGGGGCCAGCATAAATTTGATGTCGCTGGCTGAGTACACTAAATTGGGTATTGCTAGAGCTAGACTGACTTCTATGCTACTACAGCTGGCTGACGGCACGATAAAAAGGCCAACTGGTATTCTTGATGATGTGTTGATGCAAGTGGGGAAGTTCCTGTTCTTATCAGACTTTGTTATTCTGGATTGCCAGGTAGATAAGGAGATACCTCTCATTTTGAGTAGACCATTTTTGGCAACTAGTAGAACACTGATCGATTGTGAGACTAGGGAACTAAAAATGAGACTGAACGTTGAAGAAGTCATATTCAACGTTCAGCAATCTATGAGAAGACCCAGTGAATATGCTAATTGCTCTTTAGTGGATGCAGTAGATGTGATTCTGCAAGAGGAAGACGCAAACCTGACTGTTAACGATCCATTAGAAGCATGTCTGAAAAAACTAGAAGAGATGGATGGTGAATTGGGTCAGCCCTATCCAATGTGTTCCGAAAAAGGGGGAATAACTGTTGTGTAAAATGACAACAATGAGTTGATCTCAACTCGTATAGTCACAGGGTGGTGAATTTGCATGGATTATTGGAAATTGAACACCGCCACCCAAAAGGACCACTTTCCCTTGCCTTTCATTGACCAAATGTTGGATAGGCTGGCCGAAAGATCGCACTTTTGTTTCTTGGATGGATATTCGAGGTACAATCAGATATCAATAGCCCCTGAAGATAGAGATAAAACATCCTTTACCTGTCCGTATGGCATCTTTGCCTTTCGGAGAATGCCCTTTTGGCTTTGCAATGCACCATCAACTTTTCAACGGTGCATGTTAGCCATCTTCACAGATATGGTGGAGGATATTATGGAAGTCTTTATGGATGATTTCTCCGTGGTGGGAGATTCATTCGAAGATTGTCTTCACAACTTAAGCAGAGTGCTCAAAAGATGTGTGGATACAAACTTAGTGTTAAGCTGGGAGAAGTGCCATTTTATGGTACAGGAAGGGATAGTCCTGGGACATCGAGTGTCCAGAAAAGGAATTGAGGTCGACCATGATAAGGTTGACATGATTGAAAAGCTACCACTACCCACTTCCGTCAAGGCGGTGAGAATATTTCTTGGGCACGCCTGGTTCTACCGGCATTTTATATAAGATTTTTACAAAATTGCTAACTCATTATGCAAACTCCTTGAAAAGGATTAGCCCTTCGTGTTTTCGAATGATTGTAGGTTGGCATTTGAGGAACTGAAGAAGAGGTTGGTAACTGCACCCATCATTGTTGCACCCAACTGGGAACAACCATTTGAGCTCATGTGCGACGCAAGCAATTATGCTATAGGAGCAGTCTTGGGGAAGCAAAAAGATAAGCTAATGCATCCAATCTATTATGCAAGCAGAACGCTAACAGCTTAACTACACTGTAACGGAGAAAGATATGTTAGCGATTGTGTTTGCTTTTGAAAAGTTCTGATCATATCTGATTGGTTCCAAGGTAATTGTATACACTGACCATGCAGCTCTTAGGTACCTACTTGAGAAGAAGGAGTCTAAGTCGCGCCCGATTCATTAGGTGCCACTGTTGTAAGAATTCGAAATTCGTGACCGTAAGGGCATAGAAAATCAAGTCGGTGATCATCTATCATGACTTGAAGGAGCTGAAAAATCAGTCGAGGTCGAAGAGATTCTGGAAACCTTTCCAGATGAGCAGCTGCTCGTAGCTACTCTGGAAGATGCACCATGGTATGTAGATTTTGCAAACTAGCTGGCCTGTGGTATAGTTCCATATGACCTTTCATCTGTCCAAAAGAAAAAGTTCCTTCGTGATTGCCGCATGTATTATTGGGATGAGTCTCATTTGTTTAGAATATGTGTTGATAATATTATCCGGAGGTGTGTCCCCGTGATAGAATAATTTTCAATTTTGCAGGCTTGTCACGCATCAGCATACGGAGGACATTTTGGAGGGGTCAGGACAGCTGCGAAAGTGTTAGAGGCCGGATTCTTTTGGCCAACTGTGTTTAGAGATGCACACTTCTGGGTCAAGGGCTGCAATGAATGCAGCAGACTGGAAACATTTCCCTTCACGGTGAGATGCCAATGAACTCGATTCAAGAGGTAGAGGTGTTTGATGTTTGGGGGATTGACTTTATGGGTCTGTTTGTCATCTCATTTGGAAATAAGTACATCCTTGTTGTTGTGGACTACGTGTCTAAATGGGTAGAGGCTGCAGCGTTTCCCACTAATGATGCAATAGTGGTGGTAGGATTTCTGAAAAAGAACATATTCACAAGGTTTGGGACACCAAGAGCGATCATCAGTGACGGGGGCACTCACTTTTGTAATAGAGCCTTCGAGAAACTACTTGCAAAATATGATGTATGCCACAAGGTGGCCACCCCTTACCATCCGCAAACCAGTGGGCAGGTTGAAGTGTCCAACAGGGAGATAAAAAGTATACTAACCAAGACAGTGAATGCCACATGAACTGATTGGGCAAAGAAGCTTGATGATGCACTTTGGGCCTATAGAACTACGTTCAAAATACCAATAGGTACGTCACCATACAAGTTGGTATTTGGGAAGGCCTGTCACTTGCCTGTCGAGCTAGAACATCGAGCTTGGTGGGCACTAAAGCAATTGAACATGGATCCTGACGCAGCTGGACAAAATCGACTAACAGAGTTGCATGAGATGGAAGAATTTAGATATTAAGCCTTTGAAAGCATGGGGCTATACAAGGAACGAATGAAGAAGATGCATGATAAACACATTGTGGACAGAGATTTCAAACCCGGTGATAAGGTGTTACTGTATAATTCAAGGTTGAGATTGTTTCCGGGTAAGTTAAAGTCCCGATGGCCAGGACCATTTAGAGTGTACAAATGTTAGCTAGTAGAGCTGTTGAGATCAAGTCAGAAGATGGGATAAACAAGTTCTCAGTAAATGGACAAAGGTTGAAACAATACCTTGGAATAGCTGAAGAAAAAGGGGATACAATGATGATCAATTTGAAAGAACCCTAGTACGTGAATGAGGAATGATGGCTCAACTACTTGTGTCATGCCGTGATGTTAAATCAGGCGCTGCGTGAAAGGCAACCCACGAATGTGTTGTAAGTGTAATATGTAACTTCATGTTTAGAAAAAAAAGGTCGTGCACCACGACCGCGGCTCGGACCGCTGTTTGACCGCGGGAGACACTGTCT
Source organism: Nicotiana glauca (assembly GCA_026770625.1). Classification (NCBI taxonomy): domain Eukaryota; kingdom Viridiplantae; phylum Streptophyta; class Magnoliopsida; order Solanales; family Solanaceae; genus Nicotiana; species Nicotiana glauca. The sequence continues at coordinate 21,158 of MU667039.1, read as the reverse complement.
CAAACCGCGGCACGGACCGCGGCGATAACTGGGACCAAGAAAAATGCACCGTGACCACAGCGTTGACCGTGGTGCTGACTGCGGGAGGCACTATCTCAAACCACGGAGACGACCGCGGTCGGGCACCAGTTCGCGAAATTTGTCGATTTTTTTTAAATATTTTTTTCTATTTTCTTCATTATTTTTTTCCCTTCTTCCTCTTTTAAATTTAAAACTAAAAAAAATAAAAACACCCCCATCTCCCCGTAAACAAAACACATGACTCTCTCACCCTCCAATCCCCATTCTCCCTCTCTAAACCCTAAGTCCCCACCCTCCATCTNTGTTTAGTTTTCTTCTTTTTCTTTATTTTTCTTCTTTTGTAGTGTAAATTCGTGGTTGATTGGATATGTTGGTGAAGGGGCTGTTTATTGCATATTGAAAGGGTGTTGTTGATGGGTGATTGTTTGTAGCAAGTGTGGGGTGTGTGGGAGTAGTAAATAATTGAATTGGGGTAGTTTCTTGATCCCCATGAGCCATGAACATGAAGTTAATTACCTTGCCCACAAGGTGTTTGAGAAATTGCCTTAATGGAGTTATAAGGAGATGTTGTGACATGGTTGTGGTGAAGTCTAAGTAACCACCCATAGTCACACATTTTAGGCTCATCCTGATATGCGTTTCTCTGTTTTGACAAGTAATATGAGTTCTTCACATAAGAGGCGAAACACCGGGTCCTCTGCTAGTGGCCCAGCAGGCGCCTCATGAGCTAGGGGCCAAACCAGTGCACCACGGTTTGATAGCACTCGGTTCGTCTCTAAAGAAGCAGAGACAAGGTACAATCAGAAATTTGCAAAGAAGTTACTCCATGAAGTCCATATATATAGGAAGGAATTGGTGCAGGAGTGCCCCAACATGTTTAATGAGCTAAGGAGGTGTCAGCTGGACATTTTCTTTGAAACTCCCGATGAGGCCAACATTCTGCTAGTGCGGGAGTTTTATGCAAACCTGCCGGAACACGAGGCCGGGGTTGTGACTGTGCGCAACACCCAGGTTAATGCTTCCATGGAGGTCATCCGCAGAGCTTATAACCTCTCCAAATTCACGGGTGACGATCATTAAGTCATGGCTATTCGCTCGGTGGTTGATTAGGACAGAATTCTATCGGTCATCGGTATACCTGGCAGATAGCCTAAATGGGTAGCACAACCGACGACTCTACACTCCAAGTCTCTTACTTAGGAGGCCAAATATTGGCTCACTATCATCACCACTCGGTTGCTACCATCCAACAATACCACTGATGTAAATGGGCCATGGGCCGCTATGATCTACTGCTTCATGACTCACCAAGGGTTTGATGTCGCCCAAGTTCTTTATGAAGAAATGTTCATCCGATCGACCGAACTAATCAAATGCAACTACTTCCCTTCACTTGTCACCCGTCTATGCCGCCTTGCTAATGTTTCTGAGAACTCTCGACTTGATGGGAAATTACCTATAAAAACTCCTTTCCGGGCGAAAAAAATTGGACAAGAGGGACAAAGGCCGGTACAACACAGTGATGACTCGTCTGATGAGTCTGAGTCTGAAGATGATGCTGATAATGCTGAAGCTACTGAGATCACGACCCCTTCTAGAGGAGACGAGGCAGGCTCATCACAGCCAAGCTGGAGTACTCGCATGGCTGCTTGGGAGCAGGAAATGACTAAACTGCGGACCTCCATCGATGACTCGCGTACCCGCATTGATGATGTGGCTGACCGACAGGTGAAATCGAAAATGAAGTTCATAGGCTGGTTGAGAGCTCTGGGCCGCGCCTACCACGTGAACCCATACACAGTTTCAGATCAAGAGTGACCCTTCAGGGAAGTTCATTTACCTCACTGTTTTTTTATATTATTAACCCATGGGGACATGTCTTCATTTTAAGGGTGGGGTGGGGGAAACTTCGTTGTATGTTGTACTTGTGAAAATTATATATTTATTGTTCTTGGTTTGCTTTGTGTTAGTGCTTTAGAAATAGAGTAACAATTTTTTAGGAAAGTTACGATAGTAAGCGACTTGCCCCGACGATGGATCTCTTTCGGCGGGGTTCTTGAGGGACTAAGTCGAGAAAAAAAATTTAAGACTCTTCCTAATGACGGATTCTTTAGACAAATTTTCTTGAGGGAAGCTAGTCTACAAAAAATACCGAAAAGATTTTTTTTATTTAATTTTTATTTCTTATGTAGTGTAGTAACTCCCCCTTGATTTTTCTTTGGGCCACAGTTCTTTTCCAAGGGTTTAAATTGAACCGGGTATAGGTAGATTTTGTTTTTCCTTTTTCTTGTTTTAGGATAGGATTAATGGGAAATGAGTTAAAATTTGAAGAAGGAAAACCCATAGCGTTCACCTGAACACAACAGACGCTAGAGTGTAGCGCTCAGCTTCAAGGGTTGAATCTTATTTAAGTGCCTTAAAAATTGGATGTTTGTACCTAACTTGAATACTCAAAGAAAATGTCTTGATAGACTAATCCAGAGAGAGTCACGTGCCATATGTGTATGAGTGTTACTGTATTTCATGTTGTACATTTGATGCCTAGAACTTGCCCTGTGTATTTGCAAAGCAAAATAGTAGCTTCATTCAGTCTTAGAAGTGATATAGCCATTTCTTTCTTAAGCCAGATATGTCTATTTGACCCACCTAATTGTTATATGTTGTAGCTAACCCCGTTGAGCCTATAATCCTTTTTATTTGGCAACCACATTACAAGCATTACCCATTTGTTTGAATTAACCATCTATTTGAACCTTTGCACCTCTCATGAGCACTTGAATTGTTATGAACTTGTAAAAGTTAAAGTGTGGGGTGGTTGGTTGGATTTTGAGGGGAACTAATTGAATAAGGAGAAAGATACACTGTTTTGAAAGAAAAGGAAGAGCCATTAAAAAAATATGCATTTCCTTGATAAGTGGTGGATCTTGACGTAAGTATGCTTAAAGAAGAATATGGGTAATTTACATTGATGTGAAGGTGGAATTCTAGTTTGACAAAAGTATAGGGTTTGAATGTTAAAAATGTATGTATTAAAGTGCTTAGGGAAGTGTAGCCACTCTTACATCTAAATGTATCCTACCCGTCCCGTAACCTACATTACAACCAAATAAAGTCCTAATTGATCTAAGATTGAATGAGCTCGATTAGTCGAGTACTACACTACGGGCAAGCTTATGGTGCATCTTTGTGGCATGTGAATGTTCTTTGGAGAGTGAGAGAATTATGTCTAATTGAGTTCCTAATTGTTATCACTATCATTTAATAGAAGGAACTACGCTCTTGTGTGATGCGAGGGCATGTGATTCACAAAGGAAAGGTGCGTCTTGACTATTGTGTATAGTGGTTTGAGTAAGTGCGAATGTTACAGGGTATGAAAGATTTGATTCTTGAGGTAAAAGTTGCTCACTACTAGGTGTAACTCTTGTAAAATGTTAATGGTGTGAATCGTTGAGAGAAAAGCATAGGGACTGAATTTTTATGGAGTGTGGTGATTGGGAAAGAATTCTGGCGGTCATCGGTATACCTGGCAGACAACCTAAATGGGTAGCACAACCGACGACTCTATACTCCAAGTCTGTTACTTGGGAGGCCAAATGTTGGCTCACTGTCATCACCACTCGGTTGCTACAATCCAACAATACCACCGATGTAAATGGGCCACGGGCCACTATGATCTACTGCTTCATGACTCACCAAGGGTTTGATGTCGTCCGAGTCCTCTATGAAGAAATGTTCATCTGATCGCCCGAACTAATCAAATGCCACTACTTCCCTTCACTTGTCACCCGTCTATGCCGCCTTGCTAATGTTCCTGAGCTCTCGAGTTGATGGGAAATTACATATAAAAACTCATTTTCGGGTGGAAAAAATTGGACAAGAGGGACGAAGGCCGGTACAATACAGTGATGACTCGTCTGATGAGTCTGAGTCTAAAGATGATGCTGATAATGATGAAGCTACTGAGATCATAGCCCCTTCTAGAGGAGATGAGGCAGGGTCATCACAGCCACGCCGGTGTACTCGCATGGCTGCTTGGGAGCAGGAAATGACCGAACTGCGGACCTCCTGTCACACCTCTTTTTTCCCCCACAACCCTATTATGAGGTTGAGTTAGAAGAGTTTTTTCAATTGAAGTGACGTTTTGAAAAGGGATTATTTATTATTTAGAGTCGCCACTTGGAATTGAATTCTGGTGTTCCAAGTCACCTTTTATTCGAATCTCTTTCAAAAGGAAAGTTTGACTCTTATTTATGGTCTACGAAAACAGAAGACTGACTAAGAAATTCTGTTGACCGAGAGGAAGGTGTAAGATACCCCTCAAATCCCGTGGTTCTAGCACGATCGCATTTATTGACTAATGTTCGGCTTAAATCAATTCTTAACTATTATCGTATTTTATTGCTTATGGGTTATTAATTATCGCTTAATTAATATTATATTTTATTTATTGTTTTGACCTAGATGCGGTATGCACACAAGGTATTTCTTTAAAATTAAATGTTAAACCAAGGTACGGAATATACACATGGTCAAAACATAATTATTGCAAATTTAAAAGGTATCAAGATGCGGAATGCGCACATGATCCTTTTCTTTAAAGCATATCAATCCAAGGTTCGTTTATGAACACATGGGCTAATAGATTATTTTAGAATATTTCAATTATTTTATCTCTTTTAGGTTCGTGATATATAATTGTATTTTTTTATTTTTTTTTTTCTAATTGAAACAAGTTTTGAATTAGTTCATGGCTCATTTTGCTCCCTTATAAGTATTTGTTATCTCTCTACTTATTTATTTCTCCCAAAGATTTTAGAATCACTACGCAGCCTGCATCGCTCCCTCATTTATGATTATAATTTCTTTTTACTAATATGCCGTAAAATGTGTCTAAGTCTAATTAATGTATTCCGCGTGCATTCTATTTTGACATGCGAAAAAATCTCAATGTTAACACAAATATTTAAATATGGCATTAATAACTAAATAATAAAATAGGACAAAGCTAAATCTACGTTTATGCTAACTGAACATTTGAGATAGAAATAAAATCCAAGAAAAACTCCAAATTAAAGTACTCCACACCCCTGAATGTAGTTTAAAACTTTAAAATATTATGAAGACATATTAAAAGTTGATCATGAATTTTTTTTTTAAAAAAAAAAACGTCTACACATGTGCAGCAACATAAAAATGAAAAAATATAGGTACCCAATATAATACAACCGTCAAATAACTAAATATACTTACGGAAGATTAACTAAAGTTTTTTTTTTAAATCAACAAAACCTCAAAGAGTTCCCTTTCACATCTCAAGTGGTAAAGAAAAATAAATAATATGATGTATTCATACCATCATACCTTTAACTTTATGAAAATATTAAATCTTAATTTTTTTTTGAAAACTAAATTAATATTCAAGGAGTTTTATATTAACAAAATTATTTAAAATCCATAATAAAATAAACTATTTAAATATACAACATAAAAATTCTAACTTAATATTTTACTAATAAATTTCATAACCATTGCAACAAGAAGACAATAAATTAATTTTATCTTTTTTTTTAACTTCGCAATCTCTAAGAAAACTAGTGAAACAGTTAAGTACTAACAAAAGATAAAATGATCCACAATTCACTACTTATATACTAAATTATTTCTTGTAATTAATGTTAACTTTAGTAACAAATGGATATTCAATTGAGCATAAGTTATTTGCATGTACTATCTATGGCATCAAAATTAATATTAAAAATAGCTAAGGAAAGAACTAAACTACAAAAACAAAAACAAAACTCTAAATAAGATAAAGATCACAATAAACGTTACCAACACACAAATACATATAAAATTAGAAGATTGAAAAGATAAAGATGGAGGATATGAACCTTTGTAGAAGCTTTCAATAATATCAAAGAAGATCCGGCAATTACAAGAAATTGATGAAAAATAGCAACCGCAGCGCGAACCCAAAACTTGAAACTAAACCGCTATTCGAACTCCATGCTTTCTGCGTTAGCAATCTTTTTGAAAATATATAACTTTTTCTTTTCAAGAATTTTTGTTTTCTCTCAATATTTATTGCCTTCTTCCGTTGCAAAATATTTTCTTTTCAAAAGATCAAAATTTCCCCGTTCTAGGTTTCCTTTTTCTTTAAAAAAAAACTTCTCCCTCCTCATTTGTGAAGTGTGGGTTATATAGATAGGTGTGTGCTGATCATGTGAGACGTGAGGGAGTTGGGATCTTTTACGTGAGTGAGTGGGGAAGTTGAATCTCTTTTTTGCTAAAGTTTATTGCTAAACTTTTGGAAAAGTTACGTGAACTTAACTGATTTTTCTTCTTCTTTTTTTGGTTTTGTTTTCTTTTAGAACTAAAATTCAATTAAAACACTATCTCAAAAATATTAACCAACTAACTTTATACTAAGAAAAATATTTAAAAAATCTTACTATTTACATATAACTTAAATAATACTAAGAAACATACATAGCTTACTAATTAAAAGAACTCATTTTTTTTTTTTGTTTTTCGTAAATTTTCTTTATCTCTTTACAAATAGAGATAAATTTGTACTATAAGTATGTGAACATAAATTTTTTTTTAAAACATATTAAGAGTGAGATAAAAGTTTAAAAATTAAGATTAGACCTAAAATAAATATTTATACTAAACTAGTATAAAATTTGAGTGTGGTCAAAAATTAGTTGTTCACAGCATGCCCATCTTTGCTTGGAAACATGAAGAGTTTTCAGGCAAAGAAAAATGAACAAGGTGAATGATTTTTGACCTCACTATTATTTTAAAAAAAATAAGATAAAAGGAAAAGATGCGACCGAGCCTTGGTTTTAGGCAGCCCTACATATCCCGTGTTATAAGGGAATCAGGTCACGTGTAGTTCAAGTAGAAAGAAGAGTGATGGAGTATACTTAGATGGAGATTCCCTGAGGTTTCGTCGAGGTTCCGATCCGCGGTTCCTACTATTACATCAAAATAAAAAGAAAATTACATACTCTTGAAATCTAAGAGTTACAAAATTCCTATCTAAATGCCATCTGGAGTCTTGTCTTGATTCTTGACTTGCTTCTCCCAGTGACTTTGGATTGAAACTTGATGCTCTCAATGCAACAGACTATGAAATATTCTCCCAGGCTTGATTCTTGATCCGATGATGGGAAGAAAGATCTTGACCATATGTCTCTGCATGCATTACGCCAAAGCTGGTTGCGCCTGGTATTGGGATCAAACGTTTCACTTTTTCTGGAAAGAACTGAAATTTTATTTTTGCACATCAAATCTGTGCTTTGCAGAAAAACCTACAAGCCAACACAAATAAACAAAATGAACAAAAAATTTCTGCCCCAGTTTGCACTAGGAAATTTTTGGGAGTTATTGAAAACACATGAAACTATCTTTGCTATTGCAGAATAAAGAATTAAAAAAACATTTTTTTTTAAAATAATAATAGGGAATGTTATACCCTGTGTCAACAAGAAGGAGAAAACCAGGTAGTGCAGTACCCTATGTTGACGATAAGATGAGGCCCGTGGCATCTACTAAGGGATGTCGTACCCTATGTAGGTAGAAAGTAATGCTACCAAGGGATGTAGTACCATGTGTCAGCAATAAAATGAGGCTCGTGGCACTCTAAAATGCAATTAGGGGATGTCATACCCTATGTTTGCAAAAAGAAGTGCAACCAGGGGATGTAGTACCCATGTTCGAAATAAGATAAGGCTCGTGGCACTCTGAAATTCTACTAGGGGATGTCGTACCCTGTGTAGAAAATAATGCAACCAGGGGATGTAATACCTTGTGTTGGAAATAAGATGAGGCTTGTGGAACTCTGAAATGCAACTAGGGGATGTCGTACCCTATGTTTGCAACAAGAAGTAAGGCAACCAGGGGATGTAGTACCCTGTGTTGGAAATAAGATGAGGCTCATGGCATTCCGGAATGCAACTAGGGGATGTCGTACCCTATGTTTGCAACAAGAAGTAAGGCAACCAGGGGATGTAGTACCCTGTGTTGGCAATAAAATGAGGCTCGTGGGACTCTAAAATGCTACTAGGGGATGTCGTACCCTATGTAGAAAATAAAAATACAACCAGGGGATGTAGTACCGTGTGTTGGCAATAAAATGAAGCCTGTGGCTCTCTGAAATACTACTAGGGGATGTCGTACCCTATATAGAAAATAAAAATACAACCAGGGGATGTAGTATCCTGTATTGGCAATAAAATAAGGCTCGTGGCACTCTGAAATACAACTAGGGGATGTTGTACCCTATATTTGAAACAAGAAGTGCAACCACGGGATGTAGTACCCTGTGTTGGTAATAATACAACCAGGGGATGTAGTACCGTGTGTTGGAAATAAAATGAGGCTTGTGGCACTCTAAAATGCAACTAGGGGATGTCGTACCCTATGTTGGCAGAAAATAATGCAATCAGGGGATGTAGTACCCTGTGTACGCAATAAGATGAGGCTCGTGGCACTCTAAAATGCTACTGGGGGATGACGTATCCTATGTAGAAAATAATGCAGCCAAGGGATGTAGTACCCTGTGTTTCAATAAAATGAGGCCTGTGGCGCTCTGAAATGCTACTAGGGGATGTCGTACCTTATGTAGAAAATAAGTGCAACCAAGGAATGTAGTACCCTTTGTTGAAGATAAGGTATTGGTTCCCTATAATGAAACTAAAAATAAAATAATTACATGTATATTGAAAGAAAAAAATTAAGGATTTGAGAACTTCACTGGGTGGTGTTCGTCTTTTCACGAACTGTTTCCTAAAATTGTTTTGTTCCTGTTCTGAACAAAGAAAGATTCGTTAGTTTTAAAATGGTGGTCGGTTTGTGGCCTTGATTATTTCAGTCACTTGATCTCGGCTCATCATTTTTAATGATTTCAAATTCAATTGGTTATTTCTTGAATACCAATTTCATTTCTGACCCTAGAGAACTTTTGGCTTTCCCAAACTTTACCATGGCGGTACTTAACCTTTTTCAACTTTATGTTGCCTTTGTGAGCATTTCGCTTTTGACTTCTTTCAAAGTTTTCCATTTTAAAGCATCGGTCAATCATGTCTAGTCGGGGTCGACTTGATGCCGTTGTCGAGGCTAGGCGCTTTTTGGAATATATTAGCTCGCTTCAAGCGTGTCACCACCCAAAAATCCCTCCAAAGAAGTCGTGATGGCACCTAGTCTCTAAACTAGGTAAGCCTAACATTAACTGAAATAACATTGATACTCATTAACTAAAAATAAAATTTCTCTAAACAATTTACCATTCCCAAAATCGGTAGTACAAGTCATAAGCCTTTCTAGGAGTAGTCATACAAAATAATTACATCACTGTTCCGAAAGAAAGGGAACAAATGGAAATAAGTACAATTGAAGGTGACTTTGAGGACTGCGAATGCTGTAGCAGGTTTACCTTGAGTCTCCACCGCAACGAATATCTACTATCGATCAAATACTGGATCTGTACACAAAAATATACAGAAGTGTAGTATCAGCACAACCGACTCCATGTGCTGGTAAGTGCCTAGCCTTACCTCGGCGAAGTAGTGACGAGGCTAGGACCAGACTACCAAATAAACCTGTGCAAGATAGCATACAAAATAATAGGAAGCAGATAATAAGGATGGCAACAATGATCAACCAGTGATATAAATAGCAGACAACAAGGACAACATAATTATTTCTCAACAAATAATAAATACAAGTACAATCAATTAATCAAGTCCTTCAAATATAAATCTGTAAAATAATATGCTTTACAATTAATATATTTTGAATATATTTCCTTTAAATAAAATATCTTTCAGATAAGCATCTTTCGAATATAATTCTTTCGAGTAAAGGTCACCTTGTGACGCCTCATTTCATAATCATAAATAATATAGGTCTCAGCCCACTTTCATATTTTCATGGCACCTCGTGCTCATATTTATATCACAATCCCACGGACAACTCACGTGCCATTAAATAAAACCATAATATTTTCCCCGGCAGATTGTGCCCACATATTTCGGCCTCACATTGCACAACAATATCCTCATATTACTCAGTTCATAGGTTCCATAACCCAATACAATTAAGAATGTTCAAAGAGCCTCATCCACTTAACATAAAGTAGAGTACATCTTCCAATCCAATTAAGAAAGCAAGAAGAAAAGATGGAGTTATTTTTAGAAATCATTTGATAAAGAAAATACCATTTCAATTAAAGTACAATATCGAATGAATCATTACCTTTAATACGAGAAATTAATAAATCAAAACATAGTAAAAATTCCTTTTTTAAGTAAAGTACAACCTCAAACGGGTTAAGAAAAATTTAATTGAGAAATCAATTGAGTTAAAAATGTAAAAAATTCTGAAATTTGAAGTATTGAATATATAAAAAGATAATGTGGGGTATTGTAAACACTATGGATTCCAACACAAAGAATCACAACAGTAAATGGATCTAAACAGTTAATACACTTGAATTGTTAATAACAAGTAAACACAGCAAACAGAAAGTGCACGGCATCACCCTTCGTGCTTTAACACTTTCTCACCAAAACAATGCACGGCATCACCCTTCGTGCTTTACGCTCTTCCTCACCCAAAAAATAATCACAAGGCAAATAGGGTAAGGGAATCTATAACCTCGAAATAAAAATCAAGTAACAGCAGAAAATCAGTAAATAAACGTAAATGACAACATAACTCAATTATCAGCGAGAATCACGGAAAATCAAGGAAAAATGCACGGCATCATCCTTCGTGCTTTACGCTCTTCCTCATCCAAACAAAAATCACAAGGCAAATAGGGTAAGGGAATCTATAACCTCGAAATAAAAATCAAGTAACAACAGAAAATCAGTAAATAAACGTAAATGACAACATAACTCAATTATCAGCAAGAATCAGGAAAAATCAAGGAAAAATGCACGGCATCACCCTTCGTGCTTTTACTCTCGTCCTCACCATAAGAATCAATATAAATGTGCACGGCATCACCTTTCGTACTCTCATCCTCACCATAATATCAATATATTCGGCACCGAAATTGTACATCATGTGGCACGGCATCACCCTTCGTGCTTTAACACTCTTTCCTCACCATATGAATAATATAAATATGCACGGCATCACCCTTCGTGCTTTAACACTCTCTCACCAAAATAATGCATTGCATCACCCTTCATGCTTTACACTCTTCCTCACCCAAACAACTATCACACGACTAATAGAGTAAGTAAATAAATGAAATCACAATGAAACCACGGCAAGGGAACAATAGTACAACAATCAAATCCCGGTAAGGGAAAACAATATCGAAACAATAATATCCCGGCAAGGGAACAATAGTACAACAATCAAATCCCGACAAGGGAAAATAATATCCCGACAAGGGAATAATAGTACAACAATCAAATCCCGGCAAGGGAAAATAATATCATGATTCTCTCTCTCCTTTCTTCTTTCACGTTTACTTCACAACTCAATTCTCAACTTGTGATAATGCTCTATGACGTTTAACAATTCAATAATACCTCCACAAGTCATATTCCTCAATAGAAACTATCATTTAGAGCATATACAATACGAAACAGAGTCACATTAATAAAAGTATAAGACTCACGGGCATGCTTGAAACCAACGTATAGATACTCGTCACCATGCCTATACGTTGTACTCGACAATTAGTAAGTAGCAAATAAGACTCAACACATATTCCCTCAAGCTAAGGTTAGACCAAACACTTACCTCACTTTGCAACCAATTCAAAATTCCAACAAGCCTTTATCTCGCGAATTCATGCGCGAAATTCTCAAATCTAGTCATAAACAATTTGATTCAGTCAATAAAAGTTATAGAATTAATTCCATATGAAATTCTACATTTTCCATTTAAAATTCGAAATTGCACTAAAAATTCGCCTGTGGGGCCCATGTCTCGGAACCCGACAAAAATTATGGAATATGAAACCTCATCCAACCATGAGTCCAACCATACCAATTTTACTAAAATCCGACATCAACTCGACCCTCAAATCTTCAAATTAAACCAAGAGGGTTTTCAAGATTTTCCCAACTAAAATCACCAATTAAATGCCAAAACTAGTAATAGATTCGGGTGATCTAACCAAAATTAAGTTAAGAACACTTACCCTATTGTTTTCTCTGAAAATCTCTCAAAAATAGCCTCTCCCCAAACTCCCATTTGGCAAAAATGGAACGACGAAGTCCCATTTTCAGAACTTAACATTTTGTCCGGCACTGTTCATGGCACTGATCACTATTCACGTCACTATTCACGGTCACTATTCACGGGGTACGATTCATGGCTACTGTTCACGGGGGGTACTATTTCTGCAATTTTCTGTAATTTTTTCCAAGTTCGAAATCACTCCGAGACACCTCCAAAACACTCCCGAGCCCTCGAGGCTCCTAACCAAACACGTACACTAACTAAACAACATCCTACAAACTTAACTGTGCGATCAAATTGCCAAAATAACGTCATATACCATGAATTAAGCTTTAAAATCCAATAATTCTTTCAAATTTCATAAAACATCAAATTTTCCATTTTGAGTCTGAAACACGTCAAACGACGTCCGTTTTCAACCAAACTTTACAGAAAGTGCTTAAACCATATATAAGACTTGTACCGGGAGCCAGAACCAAAATTCGGGCCCGATACCATCACTTTCTAATCAAATTTAATTTCTATTTTCCTTAAATATTTTCATAAAATAATTTTACTCAAAAATTCACTTCTCGGGCCTGGGACCTCGGAATTCAATTCCGGACATACGCCCAAGTCTCATATTTTTCTACGGACCTTCCGAGACTGTCAAATCATGGGTCCGGGTCTGTTTACCCAAAAAATTAACCGAAGTCAAATTTATTTATTTTAATATTAAAACTTAGCAAATTTTCATAGAATTTCATATTTGAGCTTCCGGCTACGCGCCCGGACTATGCATGCAAATCGAGGCAACTATAAATAAGGTTTTCAAGGCCTCGAAAGCTCGGAATGGATAAGAAAACAGGTGATGACCCTTTAGATCGTCACAAAACGAGAACCTTGTAAATCGATCTTGCCGTCTTTTCTTTGCCTTATTTTTGGAATAAAGTTAGACCAAAAGGGATTCAAAGAAAAAAAACTAACAATGGAATAGAGAATGAGTTTAAAACAAGAGGTGTCTCTTTCGGGAATAGAAATACGGAGCTATCTGGGAGTACATGCAGACTTCAATGAATATGACATGCCTTTTGGACTGGGTGCCTGATCTGTATAAACCGTTCGATTCTCAAAAACTCATCACAATTTTTTACTTGAAAGCGGGAAACCTTGATCATGATTGTGTTGATGCTATGACTGTGTGGATCCTCTTTTCGATCAACAGTGACCTTTGTGGGTTTTCACTAGCTGATCTCTATCATTTCTCTTCTCGGCATCGTCTCATAGTGCCTTTACGGGTTTTCACTAATAAGGCTCTCTCATTCTTATTTTCTCTACTTATCATTGCCCTACAGTGCCCATGAGGGTTTTCACCAATAGGACTCTCTTATTTTATTTCTCTCATTTGGTTGCATCTAGTCCAAATAACTTATCCTCCAATTCTTGAGCATTCTCGCTGATTGATCAGAAGGACTTGAAAGTATTTGGGTAAAAAGAATTTGGATTGAATTACAACTTTGGAACCTTTCAGGAAAAACCATTGCCGAAACATTATAATATTTTCCTCCATTTCACTTTATGAGGAATTTGGATATTTATTTTGGTGTGACTGAACCTCAAGGAGAAGTTGCCTACGTATCCTTTTGGAATCAAGTCGAACGTAGTTCAGGGAACTCTATATTTGATTTTGTTCTTTTTTTCATTTTTGTTTTATTTTGCTCTTTTTCTTTTTTCTTCTTCTTGTTTGTTTCTTTTTCATTTTTTCTTTCTTTTCTTTGTCATTTTTTTAAATAATAACTTCCAGATTCCAAAGAGGGTAATCAAATAGAGGGAACCGGCTCAAAGGGTTTGCAAAAGGATTAATAGCATTTTGGTAGCGAGAAAGAAAGCCTCCGTCATACCAATAAGAGAATGTTCAACCAAGCAATGAGACATAGTAACTTTTGATTGCATCTGTATTGACTGTTGTCTCGGAGAAACTTCCTTCGATGTCTCTCAAATACAACGCTCCATTTGGCAATACTCTTGTTACAATGTATGGACCTTTGCAATTTGGAGCAAATTTTTCCTTAGCTTCTTCATGGTGCGGGAGAATATGTCTCTGGATGAGTTGCCCCATTTCAAATTTCTTGGGACATATTTTTTGTTGTAAGCATGGGCCATTCTTTGTTGTACAACTGCCCATGGTAGCCTCCAGCCAATCACATTCCATCAATCAAAGACAATGTTTCAATCAGGTCTTGACTCAATCTTCATCATCGATCTCGGCTTCAACAATGATCCAAGGAGAGGGAATCTCATTTTCGGTTCAATTCTTTGTTTATTTTCTTACAATACTTATCTTTAATAAATTATGCTTCTTGGTTCATTATTTCGAAATTTGATAGTGTTTTAGGATCTGGGCATGAAGTCTGCAAGCATGTCATGTTATTAAAATCTGCAATTACAGAACTGAAAAGAGAGTAAGAAAGATGACAAGATTAAGAAAAGAGACATTCATAGATGATGAAATATTGATTTCACTTATTTGAATATAAAAAAAATAGAAGGGTTTACATCAGAATGTAAGACAGTAAAGAAAAAACATTCGAATGACACACTGAAATAACTCAAAAGGCAGAAAATATATCAAGACCGGCTACCGAGACTCCAGTCTGATAAGGAAAGTTTCTTGTTCGGCGCCCATTTTTTTGTTTCTCTTTTGCCCCGGCAATGGCTATTATGGCTTTCAATGCTGGATCAAATTCCCCATCATCAAATCATCCCGAGCAGGAAATGTTCAATTGCTCAAATCTGGTAAAGTCAACCCCACATTTGACTTTATTTTTTATTTTTCATCATCAACTTGCCTGCATGCCTTTTTGTGACAACCAAAAGGGTCATCACCGTATTTTCTCCCTTTTTTTGTGCTTCCGAGGCCTTGCAAAACCTCACTTTTAGTTGCCTCGACTTGCGTGCGCAGTCCGGGCGCGTAGCCAGAAAAGTTTTATGTTGAAATATGTGAAACCTGTGAAAAAAATTTGAAGAATTTCGATATTAATATGGCTAAAGTTGACTTCGGTCAATATTTTTAGTAAACGGACCCGGACCCGTGATTTGGCGGTCCCGAAGGGTTCGTAGAAAAATATGGGACTCGGGCATATGCCCGGAGTCGAAATCCTAGGTTTAGAACCCGAGTAAAAAAATTTCTATTAAATTGTTTTTCTGAAATTTATAAAGGAAAAAGGAAATGAAAATTGATTAAAAGGTCATGGTATCGGGCTCGTATTTTAGTTTTGACACTCGGTACAAGTCTTATATATTGTTTAAGTGCTTTATGTGAAGTTTGGTCGAAATCGGACGTCGTTTGACGTGTTTCAGACTATGAGTTCCAAGTTTGAAAGTTTATGAAATTTGAAAGATTTCTTGGATTCTAAGGGTCAATTTAGTGTTTTTGATGTTATTTTTGCGATTTGATCGCACGGTTAAGTTCGTAGGATGTTCTTAAGTCAGTGTGCATGTTTGGTTTGGAGCCCCGAGGGCTCGGGTGTGTTTCGGTTGGGCGTCGGAGTGTTTTGGACTTAGGAAAATGCAGCAGAAATTGCTGTCTGCTGTCTGCCAATGATTTCTTCTATGCGATCGCATAGGAAGGGCTGCGATCGCATAGAGCAAAGGTCAGGGGTTCCCAAGTCATTCTCTGCGATCGCGTTTCACTCCCCACGATCGCATAGCATGCCAGTTTCCTTCTACACGATCGCATCATACTCCCCGCGATCGCATTGAGTAAAAAGCCCAACCTTTATTTTTCCTCTTCGCGATCGCACTCCACAGTACGCGATCGCAGTGCCTAGAAATCCCACCCTATGCGATCGTAATGCCCTTTTCGCGATCGCATTGAACACCAACCCATACTGTCACGATCGGGTTTGGGATTTGGGTCGTGAAAAGTTGGTATCAAAGCCTAGGTTACTAGGTCTCACGAGTCATGAGCAGGTTTAGTAGAGTCTCGCGGATCGGTACGGAGATGTCTGTATTTATCCTCGAGAGGCTGCAGAACCTTTAGGAAAACTTCACATTCTTGAATTCTTATCGTGCGTCTTTGATTCAGCTTGAAAAGAAACTATTGAAATTCCTTCCACGTGTTCGAACGAGTGCATGATTGTTCAGAATTTGATGTGCCTTGAGGGCTTGTAAATACCCGACCGAGGGGCGAGATGTAATCTCCGTGAGTTTGATGTTGGGCCAGTCTGGAGGACTTGAGGCCGAATCTGTGCTTATGGCTTGAGCACCAAGGTGCTGATTTTGCGAGCTAGAGTTATGAACTTATATGTTCATTATTGTCCCTAATTGTGGGAATGGCGGCTGGATAGCTATGTAATGAGTATATTGGTACTGTGTAATGTGTATGACAGTGGAATGTATACAAAAACATGAACTAAAGGTAAAGCTAATGGGTAATTGGCTTATGAGGGGAAATTATTTGTCATACTAGTTAGATAAGTCTGGGAGCTGAGATCGCTTTTGTAAATGTATTATGACGAAATCGTTGAGTCGAGAAGACCACCTTGAAGGTCGAAAACATTAAGGAAAGAATATGTTTTTACTCGGTTGAATAGCCCAATAATGGAGGATCGAAAGGTATTTTCTACGTGTTATGATTTTAATAGGTGCAACGCATACCCATGTATCAATTTTGATTATATAAGACATGTAATATTGAGATTAATGTAATTGATATACATTGTGATGCTTTGTCAAGTTGTGAATGTTTTGGTAGGATAGTTTTGGTGATTCTCTGACAGGTGGATAGGCCCAATTACAAAGGAGACTCTGCCGAAATTTTTAAAAAATTTGGGACTTAGTATAAATTCGGTCGCCTAGAGAGTAGGCTTAACTGTTATGTGAGTGAATGCAAGAAAATGCAGAAGAGTTAAAATTCCAGATGATTTGTGTTTCCACAAGCTTATGAAAGAGTGAGTTTAATCTCACTATGTTATTACGACAACAATGGAGCATATGCGTTATGAATATAGTGTGTTGTGATATATGGCTTCGAGCCAAGTTGGGGAGTTTGCTATTGATTAAGTTTATTGTACGGTTATATTTTATGTTGGTTCTAATATGAGGCAAGTTGTCGAACTAGTTCTGGTTGTGAAAATTAGTCCGAGAATGGCACGAGTGAAGGAAATTTTTGACAAGATGTCATGAGCTCGGATAAGCAGGAGATAAGTTTCCATGTTTGCGGTAAGTTGGCATTGTCTTCAGTGTCACCTAAGATCGGTGTTTTGTAAAAAGGGTTTTGCGTCCTGGCTAATGATTCTTAATCGCTCTTCAGCGTTAGTGCGACCGATGGTTTGGAGGTACGCCCCAAATATTATTGTGGTAGGTTGTGGGAGTGTGTCCTACGGGAATATTATATAAGTGTGGCATGTGATCACTTGATTGATTAATGATGTAAACCAAGTATGAAAGTTGTGATGGTGTCGTTAAATTAAATATTCATGCCTGGATGGCATTTGGCATATTGGATTGTGAACTAGGGAGGATTACCCCGATTGTGATGGTTGTTCTTGTGTGTTATGAGAAAAATGAGAGTTATTATGGACATTTGAAAGGTTATCAGACTAGTTCAGTGTGATCAGAATCGGCTTGAAGTCGATGGATAGATTTAATATGAATAATGGCTCTATATCAGGCCATATGTGTGCATTTTAGTATGCGGTCCTCATGGAGGAGTAGTTAGGTTGATGCTTCATTGTCAGATATCTCGCGTAGTGATGCATTACGCCGTGTGATTTGTGAAATGGCTCGAGAAATTGCTTATGTGTTGAGAATCCGCGTAGGAATGATGTTACCTGAGCAACTTGGCTCTTGAAATTCAGATTTGTATATCGCACCTCAGTTGTGCTTGAGTTTTGTAGTTTATAACGCTAAATATCCCTCAGGGATGATATTATGCACTTAGCATTCTTATGATCGATATTCGTTATTTGGTTATAATGAGCACATTTGGCTCGATGTGTATCTCCTTATGTGAGATCTATGTGTGGATCGGGTGGCACGCCGCCATGGGTATGTTATCTGGATCGGGTTGCACGCCGCAACAGTGTGAGATTGAGTATAGTTTTCTATATGCTATCTTTGTATGTCTTGCTTCCTATTTTCCAAGGAAAGTGTGTATTAGTGAATAGGATTTGGTAATTCCTTCCAGAGCTCGTTTTTTTATGTTATGTTCGAATTGGTAGCCTATTGGCACATTGGGGCATCATATACGACTTTTAATTATGTCTGGAGTGGCTTATTGCCCGAGCAGTTCGTACTGGGTGAGATGAGATCATTGAATTCGAGATCAGTGCAATCTGAGTATCTGAAGTAAAGTAAAGAGCTAAGACCATTGTTGGCTCAGAATGAGGTGATAGTTCTTGCCAAGAGTATATAATTAATGAATTGTTGTTTTGGTAGTAGTTATGAATGTGTACACGTCTCATCCGTCGTGTCAGTATTGTAAGAATTTGAACAAGAC
>MU667038.1:12597-29435 GCA_026770625.1 Nicotiana glauca | reverse complement strand
AGAAATTCAACAAGGTTGGCTACCTAACCAAACCAAGTCAACAAGGTTGGCTACCAAACCAAAGAAACTTTTATTTGGCACATGCCTAATACTTCTTCAATGAGATGGACATCATCAAGTCGCCCTACTTTGTGATTTCTCATTTCTTCACAAATTACAACCACGCTAGTCGCCCCACTTTAAACACTATTTGTCATGAAACCCATGCTATTTTAGATTGTTTTCGTATAATCAAACTGCATACACAGAATGAGAGACTGCGACCAAATAGATTCAAGGATGGGACAGGATATCCAAGTCGTTGTTCTCTCATGTGTTACCATAACACATGCAACAGGGTACTCCCAATTGACTAAAGTCTCACAAACACCATTTATGAAACAACTGTTGGAGTAATGCTCCCACTTAAGTGGACAAAATGGCTTCCTCTTGTCCTTCACAACAGGTTGTCCATGCAGATTTTCAGTATAAAAAGGAAATTGCTGCTGCTCATGGAAATAGGTTATTATTGCAGTCAATATAAATGAATTGAACATCACTCCCACACTCCATCGCAACCAAAATTTCAAAAGAGCTCACGCCATCCTTATCTTTGCTAACACAACTATTTTGTCATTTCCATAAGATAAACCCTGACTAATGGAATTTAATTAGCATTACCTTGATTTCTATATGGATAATCAATCTCAATAGCAGTGAGGTCAAATATGTGAACATTGAAATGTGAATTCTGACTTCTGTCCATATTTGAAGAGTAAAAAGTACCAACAACAGATATAATGATGTTCCATTAAACCTTGCCAATAATCAGGAAGACAAATGATTTTACCAATTGTATGCGCACCTTCACATCAAAAGTCATCTGCGGGGACAATAAGCTTGACAGTAGCAAGGAGTCATCTCCATGTTTCTGGACAAATGGGTCTGGCATATGACGAAGAAAAAACATCGTATTTCGCTCCTCATCGGTTTCAGCAGCATGAAGTTGATCACTTTCAACAGCATGAAGTTGAACATCCGTTGCACAAGTAAGACTGAACGGAATCCGCACAGCAAATCCAAAATGTGTCATCACAAAGACGGCTTGAGCATATGTAACCAGCACATTTTCGCCCTTTGTTGCACAGTTTGTGGATAAGAGCATGGGGAAACAGAAATAGGGACTTTTAAGCCCAGGCCACTTGCCACTGTCAAAACACCCTCTATTACATAAATCTCGAAATCAAATTTATACCACAAATTAACAGGCACCTCTCACATGGTATTTAGCTTCTCTAATAACCCAAGCGCATTAAAACAATTATCGCCTTTTGATGGTGCAGCTTCATTGTATGGCTTCCAAGACAAATTGAAGGAGCCAAAATAGAGGTATGAGACGAAGTTATTTGCATTAATAGACTTCTATTGATCACCGGATATGCGAGGGTAAGCAATAGTAACCCTCCCAATATCTTTACACATCTCATAGGGAAGGTGGCAACACGCGCAACATATACTGAATTTGCAACTTTGTTGGTAGTATCCATATTCGTCAACTCAGTGAATAGAAAAATCCACTCAGGTTCATTTCTTTGAGGGTTTGCATCGAACACTTTGGTCTGAAAGAACTTCTTCCCCATCTCATTTACTATTTGCTAACTTTGGATTCTTGGAATCCCTGCATTTTATTAAGGCAAAATACATCGAATTGTCAATTGCTTTAGTTTAAGAGCAAAATATAACAGTTTCAAATGCAGGATAGCAGTCTTGCACCTATCATGTCAAAACTCTTATTTAATTTCTCGCAGTGATAATAATCCATTACTCCACCCTCTAGTTCTTTATGATTAATTGTCAATTGCTTTAGTTTAAATAGTTAATTTTAGTTCATAATCATCACAAATTAAAGTGTTGATCATCCTGAATAGCGTTTAAGCCCGAAATTACTTGAACATTGTTTAAATCCAATCCATGTAAAGACGATAATTATACTATATTATTTTTGGCTAGCAATCCTCAATTTAGTATTATGTTTTGCGATGCGCTAAGTATCCCATTCTAGATTATCTCTCATCAATGGGGATCTTATCATGGACTATTCTCCATGTTAGGAAGGCCATTTTGAAGGGAATTTCCTTATGCCATATCTTTGTATCAATGATGGAGCTGTTTTTCTTCTGCCTCAATAATTTCCATGCTGAGGATACTGAAAATGCTCCACTTCTATCTGGTGTGTTGTCCGGCTTACTACTCCTTATCACGATGCTCATGTTACTCAACATGTTCCGCACAGCTCCTAGCCATATTACCTCGGTGATGTCTTATTTCCACTCTCCATTCACCAGAACTTTGTTTAGTTTGATATCTTTAGGTTCGACGTTCACTGGTAAGTGATCGAATAGTGGTCCAATAATTGGCAAATTGTCAAACTAAAAGTCCCTCCAACATATTGAGTCTCTGTTACCTGGCTACTTTGTCACTGAGTGGCCTCTGTGATAATATTTGGCTAGCATAAAAACTTTCCATAGACACTTTCCAGTCCTGATATTTTACCATAATTTTGCAAGAAAAGATTTACCCACTTCCTGTAGCCTTTTGAAATTTTCACCTCATTCCTCATACATATATCATAATTTTGACCATGCCGTCCAGTGGTATCTATCTTTACCATCAACCGAATTCCAAAGAATCTTAAAAGGATTTTTTCAATTTTGAACTAGCACTCCTTTAGTGGGTTGTAGTGCTGATAACAAATGAACCGGCAAGGCAAAAGGGATGTGTCCAATAAGTATAGCCTTCCCTCCTAGAAATAAAAACCTTGATTCACATCTCCTTATACTTATCATCTCTGAGAAATAGGTCTTCTGTCTTCCAAGAAAAGGTGGGCATCCAGTAATTCTAGTAACTCTACTACACAGTCTTACTCCTACCATTGGTGCTAGAATAAAGCAGCTTTTGTTCTTGTTTATTAGCTGCTCTGAAGTGGATTCATATGTCTACAAGGATTTCATCAGCTGCTTGGTGGACTTTTTCTACCACTACAGAACATGTTACGATCATCTGCAAATGATCGGTGATTTGTTTGAGGAATCCGCCTATTTATTGAGAACCCTATGTGGTTATATATCTTATTTAACATGGTAGAAAGTAGTTCTACGTTTATAACAAAAAGAGAAGGTGAAATGGGGTCTCCTTCCCCCAATCTATTATTGGACTTGAAAAAGCCATACCGTTGGCCATTAATAATGATGGAATATCAGTTACAGGAAATGTGCCTAAGAATCATATTAACCCACCAATTTCCTCATTAACTGCATCAGGTATGTCCAGTCTACCTAGTCATATGCCTTACTCATATTCAATCTAATAGTATGTCCAGTCTACCCTGTCATATGTCTTACTCATATCCAATTTCATCATGACATTGTCCTTGTCTTGTGCCTTGTGCATGTCATTTAACAATTCTTGTGCTAACAATACATTCTGTGAAATCGGCCTATCCCTGATGAAACCTGAATGGTTTGCTGAAATAATCTTAGGTAATATGTGAACCAACCCTGCATTCAATATCTTGGAAATAATATTACTAGAAATATTACACATGCCGATATGCCTTAGCTTTGATAAATGTTGGGAAATCTACTTTTGGTAACATAATTAGACAGGTATGGGAGAAATTTGGTCATTGTGACAACCTCAAAGAAAGCCATAACAGCTTCATGCATATCTTTACAAATTATAGGGCAGCTATTCTAATAAAATAAAGCGCTCATTCATCTAGTCCTGATGCACTACTGGGGTTAATAGAGAAAACATTTTCTTTAATCTCTTCTATCGTGGAAATCGCTATTAGCATTTCATTATCCTCTTCTGTTACCTTTGGAAGGATACACACCAATGCAGACAAGTCTCCAGAAGACTCATTGTGATTAAACAAAGTCTAAAAATAGTGGATGGCAGCAACTGCAATATTGCTTTCATTTTCTCTCCACCTTCTGAATTTTTGTGATGTTTAGTCGTCTCCTCCTCCCTTCAATGACGATATGAAAATTAGTTGTATTTTTATCCCCTTCTTCTAAACATTTTACCCTGTAGCTTCAAGAAAGGGACGTACTTGGCTTTTGCTTCATTTAACTTTGTCCTGTGTTCCAGTGAAGAGTTGTTTAAAATTAGAGCTGCCTATGGGTCTGCAATCTGCTCCTCCAACTTTTTTGGCTTTTCATAAATGTTTCCAAAAGCTTGCCTAGACCAACAACTCAGTCTCTTTCTCACTCTTTTCAACTTTTGGTGAAGTACCCATAATGGATTTCCTTGAATAGGTTCTGTCACGCCCCGAGCTTGGGGCCAAGACCGGCACCCAGTGCCTTATCTATCCTTGCATACCACTCGCCACTAAGAGACTCTGAACACGTAATGTCATACTTTGGCCATGGGACACATTGCAAGATAATGTGCGATGCAAAATATAAAATTGAATAGAGACTAACGCTGAATAAATGTCAATATAAAGCTGGGCCGGCAAGGCCGTCATAATTACTACAACCAACAAGTCAACAAAATATACGTACAGGGCCTACAAACCCAACATACTGCACTACCTGACAGGATATATTTAAAAGCTCTCTACTAATAGTTGTACTGTGATCGGAACAGGGCCCCAACCTACCCTTAACCTATCTACATATATGCACAAGGTGTATACCAAACTGCTAGACCCGACAACTCCAAAAGACAGGGAGCTTACCGATAAGGCTGAACTCGGGCAAATACCTACTGAGGAGGTAACCTGCACGCATGAAGTGCAGCGCCCCCAGAAAGGGACGTCAGTACGAAATAATGCACCGAGTATGTAAGGTAATATATTGAAAGCTGAAATAGAACTGATAACTTGAACATATGCTGAGTTGTTGATACTGACTCAATTCTCTCAATATAATAAGTAAAATAGTTGTCCGGCCCTATAAGACTCGGTATATATATAACTGCTCTGCCGTAGTAGGCTCGCTCATAGGCGCTCGCCCATGCTAGGATTTGTATCTCGACCAACTGAGCTCGCTCACAGGCGCTCGGCCACAGTAGAATCGCTATATAACTTACCATCTGATCAGAGGTTGCCCAATAGGGGTCTGACCATCGATTATAGCTCGATGGTAATGAAAATAATTTAATATTGTATATATAAACTCTTTGCTCTCTTGACTGGAATAAGAAAATACTAAATTGAATATGAAGTCCCGGTAAGGAAAATATTGTAACTTACAAAATTGGAAAAATATACGCAATTTGCGAGACTAGCAAAATATACGTAAATTCCGGGAGATGAATTTTTCTTTATGCCTTGTTATCAAACTTGTGTAATGACGAAATCATACAAAATGAAGGAAGTACTTAGCCTTAACATACCTGAAGTAGGGAACAATTCGTATGATATCCTTGAAAAAAGTTACATTGTACTCCCTTAGAACTGTTGAAGATTTATGATGCTACAAGATGATCACGTTACTTCATGATCAAAATCTGATTTTAGGGGTGTGTTTTGAGAATGATATTTGAGTGTGCCAACGTTTCCTCCTAAGTTAATGCCTTCCTAAGAGTTTCGAGAATGATTCACGTTTTTGGTTTTTGGGATTGAAACTTTTGGAATGATAGTCTGTTTGGCCAAGCAAGTAATTTTTTTTAGACCAAAAGTACTTTTGGCCAAAAATTGAGGTGTTTGGCCAAGTTTTTGAAAGGAAAAAAAGTGTTTTTGAGGAGAAGCGGCAGAAAAAAGTAGCTTCTCTCCAAAAGCACTTTTTTGAGAAGCACTTTTGGGAAAAATACACTTAAAAGCAGCTTTTTAAAACTTGGCCAAACACTAATTGTTGCTAAGAAATACTTTTCAAACTAATTAGCCAAACACAAACTGTTTCTCATCAGAATTACTTTTGAGAAAAGCACTTTAAAAAAAAAATACTTCTCAAAATAAGTTAATTTTTGGAGCTTGACCAAACGGGCTATGAGTTTGCAAGGTTTACTCTTAAATGTTTTAAGGTGCTGGTGTCTTGCTATTATTTTATGAAGATGACACCTAATGTAATGTGAGGATGAGTCACTTAAATTGTTAGTGGCTTGATGTCTCTTGGGGTGGGGTGGGGTTTTTATTTAATCTTTATCACTTATTGGGTAATTAGGTAATGTCCTGTTACTTGGTAATTAACCAATTACCCGTATAATTAAAAATTATTTCAAATTACTTAAAATTTTATTTATTTTTTAATATACTTTATACATCATATTATCACGGTCATATGGTACTAGTTCATAAATATCAGGTAGTATCGCTCGGCCCGTATTTTATCCCAAATCGCCAACCTTTAACAAAACTTATTTTCTTTTATTCATGAACCTTTATCCTTCATGGCCCTTATTTATTGCCTGTTATAAATAGCATAAATATGTTAATCTCAAGATAATATCATCCTCGAGTCTATGTCAATTAACTGTAGACGAAACTTTAACGTACAAAAAACGCGGGATGTAACATCCTTCCCCCGTTAGAAACATTCATCCTCGAATGTTTACTCTTAGATACCTTGGAAAAAAATTTGCCAGAGTCTCCTCCATATATTAGACTGAAACCAACCTGTACGCAGCTAGAAAACATACTATACATGCCACACATGGCCACTGTCTATACATAGTAACACTTGGCTTCACACAACTGTTCATCATAAATTCTGATAGTCAAAATAAAAGCTTACCTGATGAGACCTACTGGCCTGAGTAGAGTTCTGCTGAGGTATCCCTTAAATCGCGAGTCATATCTCCAGTTTGAAATAGGTGGGGTATTTAGACTTCATTTCTTCTTCCGCTTCCCACGTTCTTCCCCATTCCTGCTTCTTTATAAGACTTTCACGGAGGCTACCTCCTTATTCCGTAATTTGCCAATTTGTCGGTCTAGGATAGCAATTGGAATTTCCTCGTATGACAAGTCCTCTGTAATCTGTACATCATTCGTGGGCACCACTCGGGTAGGATCGCCAATGCACTTTCGTAACATAGATACGTGAAAAAGCGGATGAACAAACTGCAATTCCGAGGGCAATTTTAACTCATAAACTACTTGACCCACTCACCGAATGATTCTATAAGGTCCATTATATCGTGGGCTAAGTTTTCCTTTCTTACCAAACCTCATCACACCTTTCATACGCGACGCCTTTAAGAATACCCGGTCATCAACCCCGAACTCTAAATCTCGTCGCCGCACTTCAGAATATGACTTCTGATGACTTTGAGTTGTCAACAGTCGCTCCCAAATAAGCTTTATTTTTCTATGGCCTGTTGAACCATGTCTAGCCCATGTAACCCAGATTCTCTAACATCAAATCACCCTATAGGAGATCTGCACCTGCGCCCATACAAAACCTTGTACAGAGCCATCTGGATACTAGAGTGATAACCGTTATTATATACAAACTCGATAAGAGGTAGATGTTCATCCCAACTCCTTTTAAAGTCCAGCACGCATGTTCGTAACATATCCTCGAACATCTGAATTATGCATCCGGCTTGTCCATCAGTTCGTGGATGAAAAGTTGTGCTGAGATTCACCTGAGTCCCTAGACCTTTCTGAAATGACCTCCAAAAATGTGTTGTAAACTGAGCCCCACCGTCAGATATAATAGATATTGGCACTTCGTGTAGTCGCATTATCTCTTTAATATATAATTTTACATAAGCTTCTGCAGTATATGTAGATCTGTCTGGTAGGAAATGAGCTGATTTCGTGAACCTATTGACTATCACCCATATGGAATCGAACTTACGTTGAGAACGAGATAAACCCGGGATAAAGTCTATGTTTATTGCCTCCCATTTCCATGTCGGTATCTCTATAGTCTGCATTAGCCCTTCGGGCTTCTGGTGCTTTATCTTCACCTGCTGGAAACTAGGTCATTGAGCAACATACCCAGCAATGTTCTTCTTCATATCGTTCCACCAATACACATCCTTAATGTCATGATACATCTTTGTCGACCCAGGGTAAATGTAGTACCACGAATAATGTGCCTCTGACATAATTCTGTCTCGTAGCCCTGCTACATCTGGAACACAAAAAAGACCTCTGTATCTGAGAACTCCATCTCCTTTGAGTTCTAACAACGACTTCTTCTGTTGTGTAACCCGTTCTCTCAACTCGACCAACTGTGGGTCCTTGTACAGCTTCTCCTTTACTTCAACTATGAGAGATGATTTTGAAGTATTTTGGAGTACAACTCCTCCATTTACAAACTCTACTAACCGAATCCCCAAACAAGCTAATTGATGAATCTCTCTTGTTAAATGTTTTTTCTTGGCCTCTACATGTGCTAAGCTACCCATAGATCGGCAACTTAAGGCATCTGCTACTATATTAGCTTTCCCTGGATGGTAGAGAATGTTAACATCATAATCTTTCAATAACTCAAGCCATCGCCTTTGTCGAAAATTCAATTCTTTTTGCTTGAAGATATATTATAAGCTTTTATGGTCTGTGAATATATCCACATGAACACCATATAAATAATGGCGCCATATCTTAAGTGCATGGATAATCACAGCTAATTCGAGGTCGTGTGTTGAATAATTCTACTCATGCTTTCTTAACTACCTTGAAGCATACGCAATTACTTTCCCGTATTGCATCAGGACATATCTTAAACCGACACCTGAGGTATCACAATATATGGCATAGCTATCTGGACCCTCTGGAAGTGCTAGAACTGGCGCTGAGGTCAACCTACTCTTAAGCTCTTGGAAACTCTGCTCACAGGACTCTGTCCACTAAAACTTAGTCACTTTTTGTGTCAGCTTTGTTAATGGTGCTTAAAGAGAAGAAAAACTCTCTACGAACCTCCGGTAGTATCCTGCTAAGCCTAGAAAGCTATGAATCTCTGTCGGAGTGGTAGGTCTAGGCAAGGATTTCACAACCTCAATCTTCTGAGTATCTACCTTTATACCTCTGTCGGATAAATTGTGCCCCAAGTTTGCTACGGACATCAATCAGAACTCACACTTAGAAAACTTAGCATATAATTTATTATCACGAAGGTTATAAAGTATTGCTCGCAGGTGATCCACATGTCCATCCTCTGAATGTGAATAAACCAGAATATCATCAATAAAGACTATCACAAACAGATCCAAATATGGCCGGAATAGGCTATTCATCAAGTCCATAAATATGGCAGGTGCATTCATCAACCTGAAGGACAGGCCAAGGAACTCGAAATGGCCATATTTGGTCATGGAGGCTATTTTTTTTAATATCTTTCTCCCGAACTCTGACCTGATGGTACCCCGACCTCAAATCTATCTTTGAAAATCATTTAGCTCCCTGTTGTCACGACCCATTTTCTGAACAAGCCGAGACCGGCACTCGATCACTAAACATGACCGAGCGAACCATCTCTGCTTATCAAACCTATTATAACTCCAAACTTTATATGCAACAAAGCAATACTCTAACCAAATACTTTTGATTAATTCTAATATTATAAATAAATCAACTCCAAAACTTTATTCGTAGTAACTACTGAATTACTGCTAAGTTATTATAAAATAACATCTGAATCTAAACCCAATAACTATGTCTATGAAGCCTCTACTGATAAACTGATGCACTGCTCAGGACATGAGATTTCCTGGCCAGTTTTCTAAATAAACAAAGAAATAGCTAAATGAAAATGACTCTAAGAATACTCCACGAACAAAAGTGGAGCTCACCAATATCACTGGAAGGGAAGGAAGTCCTAACTCGTAGCCTGCTCGCCTGCAAATCTGGTTCCTACGTTGTACCGCAGACCAACATAGGTTCCCAAAAGAGAACGTCAGTACCATCCATTGTACTCAGTGAATCTTGTTAACACCTAATTTTTGACCATATTCGAATTTTTCTCACTTTTCACAATAACTTCCCACTTCACCCACTTTCCCCACTCTCTCCACTACCTCCCACTCTCCTCCACTCATGTTCCCCACTCATTCCCCACTCATTATTAAATAACAAACCCCTCTATCTTATTTTCGCACTAACACACACACAAAAATGAGATTCATCACTTCCTCTAGGAGACAACCACTAAAATGCAACAAAACACCAACAAAACTCCCTTAGATTTGTGATTTCCAGCATGTAAAAATGCAGCAGCAGTAGTCAGAGAGAGTGATCTGGGATTTTTGGAGAGGAGACAGAAATAAAACGAGAAATCTGGAAAAGTAGAGTGAGAGGAGAGAGTTGTATACACTCTATATATGCTGGATATACATTCGATATACATTCGATATACACTGGCAGCCAAAATGACCCCCTATATTCTGGTCTTCTTCATCCCCTCCTCACCGTCGAGTTGATTGAATCAGTGGGCTTCGGTTCTAGAGGTTGTTTTGTTCGCGGTTTCCGATTTCTAGTCCTTTGCCAAACAAATGCTCAATTTACGCTGTAATCGGAGTTGGAAATTTTGTGAATCAAAAATCGTGACTACTTAAGGTTTTCTCCGTGTTTCTTTGATAATTATGACTGTCATATGATTGTTGTGTTATTTTATGAGTTTAAAACTTTCTTTAGTTTGGTTTGTTTATGCTTAATTTGAATATGTTACATTAATTGAAAAGGAAATGAATTAATTTGGTTAATTGTTTTATTTATTTTTAATTTTTTTAGCTAATAGTTAATTAGATTTTGGACTTGGATTGCCTATTCATAATTGTAAGTGTTGTTTCAATAAAGTTTGTACCTAAATGTGTCGTGTTTGCTGGTTTTTTTTTTTTTTTGTGAAACTCAAATAGTATAAGTAAAGATCAGTTAGGATGTAAAAATGGTTCAATTTCATCCTTGTTTTAGCATATCATTCAACCAAACAAAATCAGGTCTCAAGCACAATATAGATTTAGCAAATGAGCTATCAATTCTATTCCCATTGTTTGGTTGGTCCAGACTAGTAGTCATATGAATTAAATCCACATTCAGTGAACACTAAGAATTCCACCACTAATTAGATAGGAGTTGGACCTTGAGTTATATTGTTTGGGCTTCACGTTACATGCTTGATTTAAATAAATTTTACTGAAGCCCAGTTGTCGGGCAACTCCATGTTACAGGCCTGGGCTAAACTTTCAAGGTCCAAAAATGCTAGAAGCCAAAAGTCCTTTAAAATCATACTAGGAATATAGGGCTTAATTTGTAATATAAATTTGGGCTTTCGAGTTAGGTAGCAGATTCAAATTAAGAGGTTCTCCCCTCTTGTTTGAATGCGGACTTGAATTTGAAGTTTGGACTTTAAATATAAATTAATTAGGTCTTTTTAAAGACAAAACATAAATAGAAAATCGTAGTTCGCTTTAGGTTGATCTTTAAATAATAAGGTGAGATGAGCCTCGCCAAACAAAAATGCTTAATTTGCGGGGCCCTCAATAAATGTATATATTAAAATACTTAGACTTCGGGATGAGCTGTTTGGTGAATTTCACGGCCCTCCCCAAAGATAATAACGCGCTAGTCACTCTAGGCGGGCTTTTAATATTTTACTTTCTTAAACTCGAGTGCACATTTATGTGACCTAAATCTAAATCTCAACGGAGTCGAAATACGTCAATAACCACGGGTGTATTGATATGACGTGGTTCGAGATGTGTTTTCACAACGTTGCAATTCTCTTTTAAAAATAATAATAATAATAAAAGCGGTTAAAAGTTAAAATTTGCACATAGGTTCATAATTGTATAAAAATCATATTTTAGCCAAATATAATAGTTTAAGCGAACGAGCTAGAACCACGGGATTCGGGGGTACCTAACACCTTCCCTCGGGTCAACAGAATTCCTTACTTAGAATTTCTGGTTCGCAGACTGCAATTGGGAAGTCGAAAATTTTTCTCGGATTGGGATTCAAGATAAACCGGTGACTTGGGACACCAAAAGCCGAACCTTTCCCAAGTGGCGACTCTGAAAAGAATAAATAATCTCATTTCGAATAATGTCACTTTAAATAGAAAAACTTCCTTATACATCTATCATCCGGGGTAGGTGTGCAAAAAGGAGGTGTGACAAGTCTCTATAATAGGGGGAGAAACTTTAATAATATATACATTATGAGCAATGGATTCTAAATGCATGTAAAAAATAAAGCTTATAAGAATAATTCTAAATAATTGCAGAATAGCAGTTATAATATTCTAAAAGAAATTCTTTTCTTTTTCTTTCTTGATAAAAATACTTCACTTTATACTTTGGGAGTTCCAACTGTCCTGACTTAATTTTGTCTCAGTCACCGTGTGATCGGCACGTGTTCGATCCCAACCTGGTTGAATAGGCCCAATCCACGAGGTGCCACTCTCTTCATGGTTCTCAGCGCTCATGTATCATACCTTAGCTTGGCTAAGTAAATTCTCAGCAACGAGGCCATTGACTCGTATGCTCCCTACTTTGGCACAAGTAGTTTCAGGAAGCCAACGTCTTGGTCAGGATCCTCGGCCTGGACGATGACCCCTTCTCAGAATAAAGGATACTCCCCAAAAATCTTTTCTTTCTAGAACTTCTTCTTATGACTTTTCAAGTCTAAATATTTTCTTTATAGAACATTTTGTACATGCTCATATTGGTGTCCTAAAATGTAAAGCATGGCATAAGAATGAAATAAACATATAAAAATATTTCTAAAGATTCTTTCTTCTTCGTAATTTTCAATATGAAAATAGCATATAAGAATAACACAAAAATCTGAAAATTTAAGCACATAAAGCATAATAGATCATCTAATCTTTTGCTAGAACAATTCCAAAGCTCTAATTAAATAACGATAAATTCTTTTAAGCAATTCGTCAAACACCTTGTATGCGTGCTTTTGTGAGTTAAACCACTTTAGTAAAGGGTTATATCAACTCACCTCAAAACTTCTCGAGCCAATACGTAGCCTCAGTTCAATTGACACCAGTCAAATATTCGATTCTACAATAACCAGTATGTTTTAATCAATTTTTAAGCTACTACACCTAAATATGAAATTTATTGTTGATACAGAAGAAGAAGGAAAATAACTATTTCATTCTTTTCTATTACCACTATAGGATAATTGACAATAGGAAAATTTACATACATGAGTTCAAGAATTAGTGATTGGTAAAACAAATCCTAAAATTTTCCGTGCGTGAACAACTTTTTGACTGCCTCCGTTTCGCAGAAGGCTTAAGGTCAGACTTGCATATTTTAAAACAGATGCCTTCTGTTTTGTTAAGGGCATTAAGCTCCGTTGGTTTTCCCTTTTTAAAAGCCACTTTATGGCTAGGTCACGTGCATTTTTTCTCTTTGTTTTGTTTGTTTAGTTTTTTTTAATTAACTTAACTAATACTTAATAATACCCACTTTTAATAATTACTAATACTAAAATTATTAATATATTATTAATAATCCTCTAATTGTATATCCAATTATTTAAATGTGTTTATATATATATATATTCACTATAGGCAAGAATAATAATAATAATAATAATAATAATAATAATAATAATAATAATAATAATAATAATAAATTCTATAATTATCGTGTCTCGAAACTTTTATAAATTTGAGGAGTGTTACACCTGCAATTGATCAAACAAGTCTTCTATCCTTGGAAGGGGATACTTATTCTTAATAGTTACCTTGTTCAGTTGCCTGTAATCAATACACATCCTTAGCGAGCCATCTTTCTTGCGTACAAACAATACCGGTGCACCCTAAGATGAGGTACTGGGTTTGATGAAACCTTTCTCCAATAAATCTTTTAACTGCTCATTCAACTCCTTCAATTCAGCAGGTGCCATTCTATACGATGGATGGATATTGGTTGCGTTCCTAGAAGCAAATCGATGCCAAAATCAATCTCTTGCTATGGAGGAATACCTGGAAGTTCATCTGGAAATACATCTGCATACACTTTGACTATTGGAATAGACTGAAGTGTAGGTATCTCAACACTTGCATCTTTAACTCGCACAATATGCTAAATGCACCCTTTTGAGATCATTTTCCTTGCCTTCATATAGGAAATAAACCTACCTCTGGATGTCGCTATATTACCTACCCATTCAAGGACTGGCTTACCCGAAAAATGAAATATGGTTGTCTTTACTCAACAATCAACTGTGGTATAACTAGCTGCCAACCAGTCCATGCCCATGATAGCATCAAAATCCAACATCTCTAGCTCAACTAGGTCGGCTGAGGTCTGATGACCATAAACTGATATCGTACAATCTCGGTAAATGCGTCTAGCGATAATCGATCCACCGACCGGTATAGATACCGCAAAAGGATCACTTAGTATTTCAGGCACTATACCAAATTTCTTCGTGAAAAATGGGGTAATACATGATAAAGTAGATCCTGGGTCTATCAAGGCATAAACATCGTGAGAGCACATGGTTAACATACCTGTCATAACGTCTGGTGAGGACTCTTGGTCCTGTCGACCTGCTAGCGCATAGATACGATTCTAGTTACCACCTAAGCTAGACCCTTTTACCTTTGCCTCGGCCTCTACCAGCCGAAGACTAAGACTCGTGCCCTGAAAGATGCATGGACATAGCCGATCCTGTTGTTGAATTCGCTGGTTGCGCCATACCCCCAAAATCTCTATTTGGGCAATCTCGCATCATATGCCCTGGACGTCCACATGTATAAAAAGCATCAGAGTCGGCTCGACATTGGCCCAAATGTCCTCTATCGCAGATGGCACACCGTGACGGGATTGGCCATGTTTGCCCCGAACCTTGTTGTCGTTGCAAACCTGATGCCTGGGAGCTTTCACCCGGTCCTAACTGAGTATAGCAGTCATACTTGTAACCCTGTAGCTGAGGTGGCGGAGGTCTAGGTGGTCGTTCGAAGTGCTGGGACTACTCCTCAGATCTGGCAAATCTCATCCTCTTCTGCTGCCCTAACTCAGTCCTCTTCGTACCCTGTTGTCGATGCCTACCCCTTTCTATATTCTGAGAAAATGCCTGAATCCGGGAGATATCCATACTATCCTGTAATACAGTGGTGGCACATCCCTCGGTCAACTCTAGGTCCAACCCTGCTATAAACCTATGGATCCTGTCCCAAATAGTAACAACTATGGATGGTACATATCTAGACAATGAGTCAAAATAGAGACTATACTCTTGAACACTCATAGTGCCCTACTTGAGGGCTAGAAACTAATCGAGTCGGGCCTATCGGATCTCTCGCGGTAAGTACTGGTCAAGGAAGGCATCTGAAAATCTTTCCCAAATAGCAGGAGGTGCATAACGTCCCCTGGACCTTTCCCATCCCTCGTACTAAAGGATGGCTATATCTCAAACTCAAAAAGCTATTAACTCAACTACCTTTTTATCCGTAGCATGCATAAGCTAAAAGATCCTATTAAGCTGATCTATGAAATCCTACGGGTTCTCCCTCTGATATGTCCCCGTGAACTCTGGGGGATTCAAAGCAATAAATTCTTGAACCCTTGAACTCCCAGATCCCTCAAAAGGTCCTGCACTAACGGATGCCCTAGCCTGCTGCTTGGTAGCTACCAACTGTGTCAACAAATGCATCGCACTTCTCAAGTACTGATAAGATGGAAGCGGAGGGGGAACTAGATGTGCGGTCTCCCTAGGAATCTCCTCAAGTGGTAGAGGAGCCAGTAATTGCTGAGTAGGGGTCTCTCATTGGGACTCCGATTGGGCCCCATCTGTTGGGGGAACACTACTAGTCCCCTCACTTGTTGTTGTTTCTCTCATCTGGCTAGCCGTAGTCTTCCTAGTTACCGTCATCTGTGCATGCACACGTCAACATGTAAGTTTTACTCAAATTTCCTATAACTCAGTGCTACAGCACGATTTACATTTGAAACAAGGGTAACCAACTCCTAAATGTCCTATAGTCCCCTGCTTATATAATGTGGTGCACCACACATCTATAAACAAGACCCGACTAGACACGGCTTGTAGATTCCCTAGGATAGAACTGCTCTAATACCACTTTTGTCACGCCCCAAGCCTGGGGCAAGATCGGCACCTAGTGCCTTACGTATCCTTGTATACCACTTACGACTAAGAAACTCTGAACATGTAATGTCATAATTTGTCCATGGGACAGATTGTAAGATAATGTGCGATGCAAAATATAAAACTGAATAGAGACTAATGATGATTAAATGTCAACATAAAGCTGGGCCGGCAAGGCCATCATAATTACTACAACTGACAAGCCAACAAAATATATGTACAAGTCCTACAAGCCCAACATACTACACTAACTGATAGGATATATCTACAAGCCTCTACTGATATATGTACTGTAATCAGAGCAGGGCGCCGACCTACCCTTAACCTATCTACATATATTCATGAGATGTATGTCAAACTACTAGACCCGGTAATTCTGAAATACGGGGAGCTTACTGATAAGGATAAACTCGGGCAAACACCTACTGAGGAGGTCTACCTGTCTGTATGTCCAAACCCGCACGCATGAAATACAACGCCCCCAGAAAGGGACTTCAGTACAAAATAATGTACCAAATATGTAAGGCAATATATTAAAAGCTGAAACAGAACTGATAACTTGAACATATGCTTAGTTGCTGATACTGTCTCAATTTTCTCAATATAATAAGTAAAATATTTTTCCGGCCCTATAAGGATATATATATATATATATATGAGCACGTGATTTTTACCCTAAGCAAATTATTCCAAAAATTTCAAATAAAATGATTTTACAATTTTAGGAATTTTGTTGCATTCTTTGTGTTAATTGGTCGCATAATAACTCGTATTAAAAAATATATAAATACAAAAAAATATGCATATGCATTAGGATTTTTAATTTTTA
>MU667037.1:0-27100 GCA_026770625.1 Nicotiana glauca | reverse complement strand
ATAGAAGAAATTCCTTTCTAAATAAAGTACAACCTCAAACGGAAAGTGAACGTAAAGGACAACATAACTCAATTAGAATCAGAAAAAAAAATCAAGGACAAGTGCACGGCATCACCCTTCGTGCTTTCCCTCGCATAACTCTCATATCATGGCACGGAATGATCCTTCGTGCAACTATAATCAAAACGGAGCACGGAATGTCCCTTCTTGCATAATTAATCAAAACATGGCACGGAATGACCTTCGTGCAAATATAATCAAAACATGGCACGGAATGACCCTTCGTGCAAATATAATCACAACATGGCACGGAATGACCCTTCGTGCATTTATCACTCTTCCTCAGACAAACGGTAATCACAACCAAACGGGGCGAGGGGATAACAAATAATAAGAAATGTCCTGGCAAGGGAATTACAAAATTAAAAGCTAAATCTCGGCAAGGGAGCAACAACAATAACT
This sequence comes from Nicotiana glauca, assembly GCA_026770625.1. NCBI lineage: Eukaryota > Viridiplantae > Streptophyta > Magnoliopsida > Solanales > Solanaceae > Nicotiana > Nicotiana glauca. Next base: position 26,638 of record MU667037.1, on the reverse strand, counting down.
TTCACATCCCGGCGAGGGAGAATAATCAATATAAACTGCACGGCATCACCTTTCGTGCTTTTACTCTCATCCTCACCATGAAATCAATGTAATCAGCACGGAATCACCCTTCGTGCTTTACAATCTTTCTCACAAAATCATATACGGCATCACCCTTCGTGCTTTACAATCTTTCTCACAAAATCATACACGGCATCACCCTTCGTGCTCTAACATTTATCCTCACCCAAACAACAATCACAAGAAATAAGGGCAAGGAAATAAATGAAATTACAATAAAATCCCGGCAAGGGGTACAATAGTACAATAATCAAATCCCGTCAAAGGAAAACAACATCAAAACAATAACATCCCGGTAAGGGAACAATAGTACAATAATCAAATCCCGGCAAGGGAAAACAACATCAAAACAATAACATCCCGACAAGGGAACAATAGTACAACAATCAAATTCCGGCAAGGGAAAACAACATCAAAACAATAACATCCCGACAAGGGAACAATAGTACAACAATCAACTCTCTCCTTTATTCTTTCACATTTATTTCACAACTCAATTCACAACTCGAGCCAATGTTCTACAATGTTCAACAGTTCAATTCTCAACTTGAGCCAATGCTCTATAATGTTCTACGATTCAATTCTCAACTTGAGCCAATGCTCTATAATGTTCAACAATTCAATGTTCAACTTGAGCCAATGCTTTATAATGTTCAACAATTCGTTTTTCAACTTGAGCCAATGCTTTATAATGTTCAACAATTCAATTTCTTAACTTGAGCCAATGCTCTACCATGTTCAATTAACAATAATACTTCCACAAGTCATATTCCTCAATAGAAATTCTCATATAGAGCATAGACAAACGGAGTCACATTAATCAAAGTATAAGACTCACGGACATGCTTGACACCAACATATAGATACTCGTCACCATGCCTATACGTCGTACTCGACAAATAACACATAACAAATAGGACACAACTCCTAATCCCTCAAGCTAAGGTTAGACCAAACACTTACCTCGCTTTGCTACCAATTCAAAATTCCAACATGCCTTTGCCTCGCGAATTCGTCCGAAGCTTCAAATCTAGTCATAATAATTCAAAATACTCAACACGAATCGTAGGAACTAATCCCATATGAATTTATACATTTTCCGAATTAAAATCCAAAATTTAGCTCAAAATTGCTCGTGGGACCCACATTCCGGAATTAGACAAAACTCATAAAATCCGACAACCCATTCCGATACGAGTCCAACCACACAAAAATTATTGAATTCCGATGTCAAATGGACCTTCAAATCCTAATTTTTTCATTTTTGGAAAGTTTTACAAAAATTTTATTTTTCTTCCATAAATTCATGGATTCATGATGTAAATAAGTATGGAATCATGATATATAAAGGACTTATGGTAAAGAACACTTACCTCATTCAAATTTGTGAAAACCCCTCTGAAAATCACCCAAACCGAGCTCTCCCAACTCTATTTTTGTCAAAAATGGCCAAAACCCCCCGTTTTATATCATTTTACGTTTCGGGCGCCACAAGTGGCGTGGGGCGCTGCCTGTGGCGCCAATTCCAGTAGCTAATAAATCCGGGCGTCAGGGCTAACGCCCCACGCTACCCTGTGGGTATATAACCTCATAATTCTAAGTAGATTGGGAGAAAATCTCAATGACATTTGACCTAAAGTTTAAGTAAAACCATGAACCTAAGTTGCGACAACTTTTGTCGACTTTTGTCTCATAACTTGTTTGACTTCAAGGCTTATGATACGGATACAAATACCTTAAAACACTACCTCTTTATTGTATTAAGAACCTCTAGGTTTACCCAAAAATACGGCTGACAACATCATTGATTCGTTTAACTTCTAATACTTGTTAACCACCCTTATACACCTTTGTATTATTAAGACCAATAGGATTAACTTCTTATCATCTTAAAGATAATCTCTTCATAGATTTATGTTGACTATCTTATGGAATGAACTAACATACGTGAATATGGGTTGTAACAGCACTGACCCCGCATGGGTATTTGGGAATTATTTTTCCCCGACACGAAAATGGGCATAACTCTCTCATAGGATGTCCGAATTGGACGATTCTTTTTGCTATCGCTCCAAAATTTCGATACGGGTCTAATGCTTTAATCAAAACTGAATTTGGTGCTCATTTGCATAATATGATACTACTTATTCTTGAAAAAACGACATCGAAACATTCTAAATTAAGTTCCGTTAACCATCCGAAACCTTTCAAATCAATCTCAATATACGCCTAAGTCCGAAACTACCATACGCGGCTATTGTAATCATCAAAACACCATTCCAAAGTCATTTATTCAAAAGTCAACTCTCCGGTCAACTCTTTCCATTTAAGCTTCAAAATAAGAATAATTCTTTAAATTAAATTCTGAATATTCCGAAAACCAAACTCGACCTCACATGCAGGTCATAATACATATTACGAAGCTTCTCGGGGTCTTAAGTCGCTGAACGAGGCGTTAATTCTTAAAACGACAAATCGGGTTGTTACAATCACCAAGAAGACAAGCTTGAACAATTCCTAACTTATAAATATTAAGATTCTTATATCTAATTAACTAAATAATTAAATTAGTAGATTAACAACTAAAGATACTGAGGGTTATAGAAAAGATTAAGGAGGTCTAGAGTTATAATTTTTCCTATTGTCGGAATTCTTATCGCTATGCCTTCTATAATTTCGCCTAATTATTCTCTACTGATCATGAGCACTCTTATTACCGTAAATCTCTCCCGAGTAGTTACGACAATTTACTAGCTAGATGCACTCTCTCGAGCTACGCTAGCTGGCTTTTAATACAGCTCACTTCATATTGCACCCAAGGTTTCGTTATCCCTAATCACACCTTTAAACCCTCGGTTATTGATCCCTCATATACTTTGGGAGTGGTGTTGTTTAACAATTACCTAAATATGCACTCTCTCCCGAGTTATGCATAATAAATAGGCACATCTAATTGAGAGCTCTTCAACCAACTACAATATAAACGTAGTTGAACAAATAGAGAAAAGCTATGGCTCAATTATATAAAAACATAACAAGAATTTATCCTACAAACGGTTCTATCAAAACTCTAGATAACAAATTAGCTATTCACAATAGTATGTAAAACTACAATACTAAAAATCATAACCAACAATAAAAAATAGGAAGAGGAAGGAAAAACTCGTAGAAGAATTCCCCGCCTTGCTCCTCGCGTGTTCTTGCCTCCAAGGGTGTTGTCTAACCCTAAAGTAGTGTCTTCCCCTTCTTTTGGAAGGCCTCCTTCGTTTAATATAGGGTTTAGGGATTAAAATCTCGTATTTTGTACTTTAGTCCCTGAAATTTTCGCGTTCTGCCGCGGTCCCACCGCGGTTACGCCAGGACCGCAGCCAGAATGGTCCTCTGAATCTTTGGTAATGTTCTGCCGCGGCCTAACGCAGTCCTACCGTAACCGCGGTTATTCACCTTGTTCCGTTTTGAATTTGGAAAAATGTAAAACATAAAAGTTGTAGCTCTTTGAGTTAGCTTTCCAACTATATATTGTGGAGCCCAAATGGAGTTGTGAGAAAAAAGTTATGTTTATTTTACTAGACAATGCGTAATATACCTCCTCGAGTCTTTGTTTTGTTGTTTTATCATCCGTTGATCCCCGAATACGATCCCGGCTTAATTCCTTGGGCTTTTACTCAGACTTCAAAGCTCCAAATCACTTGAATTCATTCCATAACATCTATATAGCTCGGAATCACTCCCACAAGGCATAAAATACACTGTTGGTGCAAAACACTAGCGATTAAAGCGCAAACTCAACTAAAGTGCAGTAAATTAGAGTGTAATAATCGACTAAAATATGTAATTATAGCCTCATATATGAAATTATATTATTAAATATATTTATAGTTTGCTAATTACTCTTTATGCTAACAATATTCCTATAAAAAATAAACAATGCATTAAATAAGGAATCATTGTAGCGGTTCCTTATTTAAGCGTGCAAAAATTGAGAATTAAATATTCTTCAAATCTTCCACAACGCAAATCACGCACGTTTATAATGATCGTCGGCTTCGTTTCAAATTTTCCACACTCTGTTTTTTGCTTATATACTCTGTTTCCGAAATTCTCTCTACATCTCTCTCTATCTCTCAATTTCAAATTTCAATAATACAAAGCAAAGGAAAAGAGAGCAGCAATTCCACCATTGACAGTCATTAAAAAGCTTTAAAGCTTTGAACTCAAATTTGGATTTTTAAAAATCATTATTTGTTTGGATTGCGTGTTGTTGAAAATAATTGAGAATATGGTTTAGAGTTTATATCTCAATTTTGAGGGGTTTTGAAGATTAGACTTGGTTTTGACTGAATTTCAGATTGAAACTCAAAGAAGAAGACGACGACATGACATACATTATATTGCAGAAATTATAGAAAAATTATAGATAAATTGTAGAAGAATTGTAGACTGTTGTTTATTTATTTTTCTTTTATTCATTTACCTATTGTATGAAAGTTGAACAACATTGTATAAAAATTATATTTAAGTGGGTGATTTAGTACTGTTTTGGGCAAAAGTATGTATAAAAAATGTGAAACATACATTTCAATGGAAGCATGTCGAGTCCAAATATGTACCCAGTTTGTAGATATTTTATAGATAAATTATAGATTATTTGTATTCTGATTGTAAATGCTTTAATTTCTGTTTTTACAAATAAAAAACAACTAAAACTTCTACAAATCTTCTGAAAAATGCAATTATGTCAAAAATTACAATTATACTACAATTGAATGGGAATTGGGAAATTAAAATTTAATATACCAGTTTGTAGGTATTTTGTAGATAATTATATGTATTCTAATTGTAGATGCTTTATTTTATATTTTCACAAATAAAAAACGACCAAAAATTCTACAAATCTTCTGCAAAAAATACAATAATGTCGAAAATCTAAATTATGCTACAATATAACAGGGATTGGGATATTAAAAAATAATATACCCTATTTAATTTGTAGATATTTTATCGATAAATTGTAGATTATTTGTATTCAGATTGTAGATGCTTTATTTTCTATTTTTACAAATCAAAAACAATCAAAACTTCTACAAATCTTCTGTAAAAAACGCAATTATGTCGAAAATCCCGATTATGCCATAATTCTGTAATTCTCCTATATGCTCTTGTTACTCCTTACGAAACTGCTATGCTAAATATGGAATCCAAAAAAACATGATGAAGGGATAGATCTTTCTACGAAATTTTGTAGATAATTTGTAGAAACATTGAAATTCTGTACATTCATATTAATTTTTCAAATGATATGTAGTTTTATTGTACATTAAATGTAAAAAATAAGTCATTGTGAGTCTTATTTGACTCATTCTCACATTCAACCAATTCTACAAATTTACGCCTCTTTAAATACAATACAATCATACTTTTTTTAATTTAAAGATATAGCAATATATATATAACTTAAAAGACATCTCTCCTCTGCACAAGTTAGCTCCAAAACAGACGAAGTAGAATAACAAACTCCCATCAAAACTTTTAATACAAAAACACAAAGCTCAAAAATAAATAAACAACAGTCTACAATTTTTCTACAATTTATATATAATTTCAGCAATATAATATATGTCATGTCTTCTTCTTCTTCTTCTTCGAGTTTCAATCTGAAATTCAACCAAAACTAAGTCTAATCTTCACCAAAACCCCTCAAAATTGAGATATAAACTCCAAACCATATTCTCAATTATTTACAACAACACCCAATCCAAACAAATAATAATTTTTGAAAATTAAAATTAGAATTTAAAGCTTCAACGCTTTTTAATGGCGGTCAATGATGGAATTGCTGCTCTTTTTTCCTTTCCTCTTATATTACTGAAATTTGGGATTGCGAGATAGAGAGAGACGTAGAGAGAATTCTCAATTATTTGCAACAACATCCAATCCAAACAAACAATGTCTTTTGAAAACCCAAATTCGAATTCAAAGTCTTGGCTATGGAAGAAAATATTTTGATACAAAACTCGTGGGTGTGGGAGGGAAACGTGGGTGAAGGTATGGGAATTGAAGAGAGAAACGTGGGGGAATGGTATTAGAAGGAATATACTGTACCATTAAATTAGAAGTGTAATTAATACCCTTAAAAACCATTATGGTATATAATTGGTAATTAGGTATACTAAATGTAATTATATCAAACCTTAAATATTGAGGGTAATATAGGTTTCTATATGGCATATGAATGTAAAAATTCCTATGTAAAAATAGGACGGGCTAGTTAGTTTTTGGACTAGTCATTGAAAAATAGCCTATATTTGCAAAGTCATTAAAAAATAGCCACTATTTTGCTGCAATGCGGAAAGCTCTAGCATAATATACTGAATATTGGTGCATCTGTGTATGAACATGCTCGAACTCTAACACGCAGAAAGTTCCAACATATTATACTGAGATTGAAGCACCTGTGTATAAAATTCCAACATATTATGACGGGCTGGTATATTATACTAAAACTCTAGTATATTATGCTGGAAGTTCAGTATATTATACTAGAACTCCTGTATAATATACTAGAATATTTTCTCGATTTTAAACAGTATTTTCGTTCAAATTTATTTTTACATTAACTAAATTTCAATTATGTTAAAATGTGATTATTTCATAATGAACATGTAAATCTAACTATTTTTTAATTTCTCCTACAAATATCCTACACATGACATTTGAGGTCAGCATCTACGTATATCGTCTAACGGCTAATCCCCACATATTTCTGTCGGAATCTACTTTTTTTCTATTGCAGAATTTTCATACAACAACCACTGGTACCTACCAAGAAATTTCTCACTTTTGCACCACTAATATTCCTCTTTCATTTCCAAATATCAAACATCATCTTTAACTTTTGTCTGATCTGAAACTCAAACATGTCAAGCTCTAAAAATGAAGTCCATGTCTTAATTTTTCCATTTCCAGCACAAGGTCACATATTACCCCTTCTTGATTTTACACATCAACTTCTTCTCCATAGCTTTAAAATCACCATTTTAGTCACTCCTAAAAACCTCCCAATTCTTGATCCTCTTCTCACCACCCACCCTTCTGTTCAAACACTTGTCTTTCCATTTCCCGGCCATCCTTCACTTCCCGCCGGCGTTGAAAACGTTAAAGACGTTGGTAACTCCGGCAATGCTCCGATCATTGTTGGGCTCAGTAAGCTTCGTGGCCCAATCTTGGAATGGTTCAAGGCCCAATCCAATCCTCCTGTGGCTATTGTTTATGATTTCTTCTTGGGCTGGACTCAAGATTTGGCCCAAGAACTTGGTATACCCGGAATTGTTTTTTACACTTCCGGAGGGTTATTGGTTTCTATACTAGATGAAATTTGGAGGAATTTTGGGGCTTATAAAGATTTGGGCCTTATTGAGTTTAATGGGCTGCCTAAAAGTCCAAGATTTGTGCGGGAGCATATGCCTTCAATTTTTCAAAAGTACAAAGAGGGTGACCCAACTTGGGAGATTGTGAGAAATGGGTTTATTGCAAATGGTAAGAGTTTTGGGTCAGTTTTCAATACTTTTGAAGCCTTGGAGAGTGAGTATTTGGGTATTCTAAAGAAGGAAATGGGCCATGATCGTGTGTATTCAATTGGGCCTATAAATTTAGTTGGTGGGCCTGGTAGAAATGGGAAGTCCAATGTGGATGTTGGTATAAATGAGAGAGTTTTCACTTGGCTTGATGAATGTGCTAATGGGTCTGTTCTTTATGTAGCTTTTGGTAGTCAAAAATTGCTAACAAAGGCCCAAATGGAGGCTTTAACTATTGGGCTTGAGAAAAGTGGAGTTAGGTTCATTTTGGTAGCTAAACAATTGACAGCCCAACAATTGGAAGAGGGTTATGGATCAGTGCCAGAGGGGTTTGAGGATAGAGTCTCAGGGAGAGGCCTAGTTATAAAAGGTTGGGCCCCACAAGTGGAGATCTTGGGCCATCGAGCTATAGGCGGGTTTTTGAGTCATTGTGGATGGAATTCTGTATTGGAAGCGGTAGTGGGGGGTGTACAAATATTGGGTTGGCCCATGGAGGCGGACCAATTCATTAATGCGTGGTTATTGGTGGACAATATGAAAACATCAGTCCGAGTTTGCGAAGGCGCAGACTCCGTTCCTGATCCGATAAAGTTGGGTCGGATTATTAGTGAGGCAATGAGTAATGAGTTGTTTAAGGAAAGGGCAAAAAAATTGAGAGATGAAGCACTTGAAGCTGTTAAAATTGGAGGAAGCTCTAAAAGGGATTTAGATGAGATTGTGAGAGAGCTGGCCCAACTTAAATGTTGAAAAGCTCATTCAAATTGGGCCTAAATGATCAATTTGAATGGGCCTAAATTCACATGATTATGCATTCTTCTACTTCAGTATAATACGTGAGAGAAGAAATTGAGACATGTTGGCCTTGTCCATCTTATCAAGATGTCTCTAAATATATATGTATCACGTTTAATGAGTCAGTGGTGTTTAAAGTTCCACTAGCGTTTCTGTATTTCTTAGCTACGAGCCTTAATTACTGGTTATTATTATTGAATGTCATCTATTTTATGGCTTTTATGATGTCACTATTTTTATGGTTTTTGTTGACGATATTGATATATGGCCTCTTTTTGTTTTCTTTCCGTCTTCCTGAGCTTAGGGAAACAACCGAGGATAGGGGTGAGGTCTACGTACATACTACCTTCTCCAAATTCACTTATGAGATTTTATTGGGTCGTTGTTGGCGGTGGGGTGGTGTTTAAAGTCTAAAATGAAATTTGTAGTAGGAAAACTACGTTGTCAATTTTGACTTGTAAACGTGTAATTCGTCTATATATTGACTTGGGTAGATTGAGTGCGTGATGTATTGCAAGAATTTAATTAGATGTCGCACAAATCAACATATCCAAATGTTAGGTGAGCTTTAGTATTACTTTGACTCTCAAAAGACTTATCAGAAAGTTAGGAAAAGAAAGGGACAAACAAATAGAGTTGAATTTTCCCGTCTATTTTAGCCATTTGTATAGCATGCTATGCTTCTAAGTTCTAACAAATTTGACTGTATGTTAACCACAAAATTTAAAAGTTTAGCATTTCTTAACATGACTTCTACTTTTCCCTCCATATAGTCTTATATTATGTGACTTATGTTTTTCTTTTTCTCGACACGATATGATAGTGAGACGATCACAGTTGACGATAAAAATTTGGAAAATGACAGGAGTAGTCAAAAGGAAATGGAAGGGAAAATTTTGTAAAAGAAAGAATAGACTAACACTCATAAAACATATATAACGAGGTGCGGATGTAATATTGAACTATTAGGTTTAATTGAACCTAATACTTTCGACGCGGAGCATATATATGTGTAAGGAATTACTAAAGTTGTAATAGATAGTAGATATGACACCATAACTTTAAATATCTAACTATAAAACTAAAATTCTAGATCCGTCTCTATTAATATAACATATTAGATGTATAAGTAAATTATGAATGAAAGTTTAAAAAGTGAGGATTAGAAGGTAGACAACTTCCCTAATCAAGATAAAAATTAATATCTATCACCAAGAAATGTAGTGAGAATCCTCCAACCTCCATCCTCAACTAAAGGTTTCGGTTGGAGTCTAGAAAATAAAGAAATTTCTGCTAAAAAGCAATTTTTTCTTAAATATCATGCGTGGTGCAAATTTAAATTAATCTAAAATAGGGTAAGTTCCAAATATCACATAGTTACACAAGAAACAGTAAAGAAAATTATACTTTGACAACATTCCATGCAAACAAACAGAATGAGAATAAAATAAAAAATGACACAACATATGGACGAAAAAAAAAAGGGATAAGAAATGGTTGAGATTACTTGAGGATGAGAATGAACAAAAGACTTTTTGGTGCCAAACTGGATTTATAGCACGTTTGGCCAAGCTGCAAAAGTCAGCTCATTTTGAGAAGCATTTTTTTTCAAAAGTGTTTTTCTCAAAAGTACTTTTGGTGAGAAGCATTTTGTATTTGACTAATTAGTTTGAAAAGCACTTCTGAGCAGCAATTAGTGTTTGGCCAAGCTGTTAAAAACTGCTTCTAAGTGTATTTTTCTCAAAAGTGGTTCTCAAAAAAAGTGCTTTTGGAGAGAAGCTACTTTTTTCTGCTTCTCCAAAACTGCTTCTGCTTCTCCTCAAAAGCACTTTTTTTCCTTCCAGGAGTTTGGCCAAACACCTCAATTTTTGACCAAAAGTGCTTTTGGCAAAAAAAAAAGCACTTTTGGCCAAAAATAAGCTTGGATTAGTCGGGCCCCAATATGAATATAAAACACCGGATAGAAAATTTAAAAAAAATGAACAAAAGGTAAAACATTCATTTAGAACAGGTAAAAAAAAATTGTACATATATATAGATCAAATATTTATTTTTGTACATACATATTATATTTTGAATATTCTTAGCGAAATTTCTAGTTGTTTGTAATTGTTCAATTCCCCATCATTTAGTTGTAAGATGATACAGAAGTCAGTTCATGAATTTCTCTAACAACTATTCACATGAAACTAACAAGGAAAAACTCTAAAAATATAAAAAAATATACTTGAAAAATGTAAACAATAAAATTAAGACATTCACAAGTGCACTAACACTTAGGTCAAAAAGGAAAAAAAATGTCATGATACAAGAATATAAATTGGTTCCCCCTTAACTTAACAACTTAGGCCCACAATATTATGAATATTTGCTTTAGAATGGGGCCATTTTTAGGTTCTTTTCTGACTTATGAATTCTGTTTTAGAAATTGTCAATCAATAAGTTCTTTAATTTTGTGCTAAGTGTGATTTTATTGTTCAAATCTTTTCAAATGCAATCAACTGATTTGATCTTCTCAAATGTCAAAGATCCTTCTGCTTCCTTCGACTAATATTTAATTACTGTTCTAAACACATCTTAATTACTTTTGGCTTTAGTGGCTATACCATGTTAAAACCTCATGATTATTACTTTGATTTTACTTAAAATCATTCACACAAACCATCAGACAACAAATTGGTTAATTCATAATCTTTGTTGAGGTTAACTTGCAGACATCACAATTACATAAAAGTTTGTAAATTAAACAGCAGTAAGTAATTTTTTTTTTAAAATTAGTGGTGACCACCGACCGGATAATCTTATGCACGCCTCGAGTATTTCGTCTGATCTATATGTAACAGCACAACCCGATAGTGATATTGTTTGCCTTGGACCTAGGCATGCACAGCTTTAAAACACGTTACTAGAATCTAAGGTATGTTTACTTATATACCTAGCATTTTTCCCGTATTTTGTCGAGGTGGGATTCACTAGGGTGTCATATACCACCTCTTTAGGGACTAAGCGTTCTCGCTGAGATTTGCCCCGTCATCGTTCAAGATTGCACACGGAGTGACTTTGATACCATATGTAGCAGCACAACCCACTAGTGATATTGTTCGCTTTGGGCCTAGACACAGATGACTTTAAAACGCGTCACTAGGGTTTAAGGCTTGTTTACTTATATACCCAACATCTCTTCCCTATTTTGCCGATGTGTGATTCGCCTAAGGTTGCACACCTTACTATCTTCCATCAGTTCAGGTATAACATAATTCTGCCCACCAAAACTTATGTGGATGGAAGAAATCGTCTAGCGTTTTTGTATCATTTTTTGAATTTTTTTTTTCATCTACTTTATTGATCGGTAAGTCATACCCTTATATACTTAAATCTTTTATTTAGTAATAACTCAAAGAGAATATATGAAACTTGCAATTTGAAGAGTTCTGATTAAACAACTATTTATAGTGAGAATCAAATATACAACCACTTTATCACAAAGCCTCAAAACTAATCCACTGAAATTAATTTGAGATTTTCATCAAAGTGGCTTTTAACCATTTTAATTAGTGTTATTATGTTTTTGTTTAGCACACTTTTAAAGGTAGTGTCTTTTTAAGGACAACTCTGCTCCATTGTCCACTTCTCCATTTGACATTTTAGTCTGCAAAAACCAGCCACTTTCCCCTAATATCATAACAAAAACAAATATATCAAATCCCAAAATAATCCAAATATGTTCTTGAAAATCCTTTCAACATAATATCAATTGTTCTTTTCTTCATTATATGAACATAAAGGACTAAGAAAATCTTGTAAAAATGGGTGGTGCAGCTTCAACAATTGCAGCAAAGTTAGCATTTTTTCCACCAGAGCCATCATATCAGGTTGATTTAGATGAGCAAACACAAAAGCTAAAACTCCTAGGTGTTCCTCAAAGTGAAAAGGGTGAAGTTTCAATTTTGCAAACAAAGAGAGGTCATTATATTTTTGCAGTTTTTGTTAGAAACAAAGCTGCAACTTCGACACTTCTTTATTCTCATGGTAATGCTGCTGATATTGGCCAAATGTTCCAGTTTTTCGTCGAACTCAGTGTTCGATTACGCGTTAACGTCATGGGGTAATTAGATCACATTTTCATATGAATTCCTCTGGTCTTTTTTGTGTTTTTCTTGATTCATCTTTAAGCTGAATTTAGCTTGATTTTTGCAGATATGATTATGCTGGATATGGAAGGTCTAATGGAGAGGTATGCATTTTCATTTTATTACATGTTCTACCCTGAAGTGGAGCTAGAATTTGAAGTTACTGACCGGGAATTCTAGCTTTTTTTATGTTACGGGATTCTAAAGTAAGAATTTGTACTTATTCAATGGATGCCACAATTTTCTAACTAGTTGTGCCTTCTCCGATTCAATCAGAAGGCTAATTTGTTTGGCCAAGCAATCTTTTGGTTCTTTAATCTTGGCCAATTCAAGTTGATCCAAGTCTCTTTCGCTCTCGGACCGATCCCATGGATCTTTTTAAGCCGCGGAAAGACTTGTTTCTGTCGAAGAGCTAACACCCCTTCTAGCGTTTCCGCCGTAAAGAGGAATGTCCTTCTTTAAAGAAAGTAGCAAATCGAGGGAATCGCAAAATGAATTTCTTAAGACAAATATAAAATTTGCATTAAAATTATTAGGTTCTCGGCCGAACCCTTTATCAAAACTCTTCCTCTGCCCCTGGGTATGCCTTATTTTTGAGCTGGAACAGTAATAATCAAACTATACTTTGAGCTTTACAACAAGATTTAGCCAGTATAATATATTAAACAAGTGTTTACTCTTTCCTTTATATGCTTTGATAAACTTCTTGTTTTCTTGGCAAATAGTATTGTTTTTGATTAGTGGTAATCACGTTTATGTCACTGAAACATGTGATCCAATCACTCCATTCCTTTCACTTTTTATTTTCTTTGCGAGGTTAGATAACTAATTCTTGGACGGATTTGATTTATATACAATGATAACTAATTTAATTTTCTTATACGGATTTGATTTGTATTATTACCAGTTTTCTCTTTTGCTTCTATTTTCTTGTTATTTTGTTGTTGTTGGTACTGTTTTGTGTTACTGTTTCCTTTCCATGGTTATACACTGTTGTTTTCTTTTTTACAATGTTGTGACTACGCTTTTTCTGAACCGATAGTCTATCGCAAAAATAGTCTTTATACCTTCACAAGGTAGGAGTAAGGCTGCGTATTCACCATCCTCTCGAGTCCCACTTGTGGGATTATACTGAATTTGTTGTTTGTTGTTGACAATGATAGCATAAAGAATGTAATTTTACGTGTTGTAGCAGATTGTCTACCTTATTTTCGAATAAACTAGTTACACTTATTATAAATAGTTACTTATAATTATCTTTTAGGTGACCTGTAACAATTAAATTGTCAGCGTATAGAAATTAAACTGAGATCTAATTTTTTTGTGTTGTTTTTGTATAACTAGCCAAGTGAGCAAAATACATATGCTGATATAGAAGCTGTATACAAATGTTTAAAAGAGATTTATGAAGTGAAGGAGGAAGACATTATATTATATGGACAATCAATTGGAAGTGGTCCAACTCTTGAATTGGCCACAAAATTGCCTAAAATTAAGGCTGTAATTCTGCAAAGTGCAATACTTTCTGGACTTCGAGTTATGTACCGTATAAAGTATTCTCTCTGGCTTGACATATACAAGGTTAGTCAAATTTTTAGTTCAAGATTTATTTAAGCTTTTCCTAATTTGTGTATTAAAGTAACAGTTTCTTTTTCCTCTCTCTGTTTTCTGCAGAACATAGACAAAATCCCATATGTCACTTGTCCCATTCTTGTGATTCATGTAAGTTTCCAAACACTCAACTAGTATAATAGAATTACTATTTTCTGTTCCAGAAGGGGAGTTTTGGCGTAACTGGTAAAGTTTCTGCCATATGACCAAGAGGTCACGAGTTCGAACCGAGAAAATAGTCTCTTGAAAAAATGGAGGATACGACTGTGTACAATAGATTCTTGTGGTCTGATACTTCCTTGGATCCCGCGCATAGCGGAAGCTTATTGCACCGGACTGCCTTTTTTAGTTTTTGGTTCCAAATATTAGTCGTTTTGATCGTAATTTCTGATGGACTATCATTTTTTCTTGTTTTTGTGGCATGCCTTAGGCACACAGACTTTGATTAGTTTTTAGAACAATATGACTATAAAAATGTAGTCCGGTGCACTAAGCTCTCACTATGTGCAGGGTCCGTGCAAGGGTGGGACCATAAGGATCTATTTTACGCAGTCTTACCCTGCATTTCTTGAAGATGCTATTTCTACGGCTCGAACCCGTGACCCCCTGGTAACATGGCAACAACTTCACCACTTACGCCGAGGCTCCCTCAGGCTTATGACTAAATCATGGATGACTATATTTCTGCAAGAGATTGTTTTCACCGCTCGAGTCTGTGACCTCATAGTCGCATGGCAACAACTTTAAGACTCATTCAGGCTTATGACTAAATCATGGATAAGATTTTGATGATTGTCTCCCATTTATTTTGTATTTGCAACTTATAATAAATTCTTAGAAGATACCATTAGACATGTTCATTTTGGTCTACAGGGTACAGAAGATGAAGTAGTTGATATTTCACATGGTAAAAAGCTTTGGGAGCTCAGTAAAATGAAGTATGAACCCTTGTGGATAAATGGAGGAAATCACTGTGATTTACAAGTCTTTCCTCAGTTCTTTACTCATCTCAAAAAGTTCATAACTTCAGTGGAAAGACAATCAGATTGCCAAACTATTGAGGAAAGTATAATTGACTTAAATTATACTCTTGATATTACAAATGATATTAAGTGCAGACCAAGTACTGAAGAGGTAGAGAAATCAAGAATCAGTACTGAACACAAAGAGATCATTGCAATAAGGCCTAGCACAGACAGAAGAGTACTAAAGCCAAGAAATAGTCTTGACAAGAGGGAAAAACCTAGAAAAAGCATGGATTACTTTGGAAAATCAAGAATTAGCACTGATCTAGCTGAGAGAGGGCGGAACAGCATTGATCGGTAAAGAATTTTTACACTATCAGCGTATTACTACATGTTATAACAATCTGCTGATCTTATTATGGACGATCATATACAGTTATCTAAGCTCTATCAAATGTATTTTAACATGTTATAGCAATTTACCTACCTTATTTTTCACGTTAACTAATTTCAGTTATTATGGAAAATTATCTATAGTTATCTTTTAACTGACATGACAGTGTAAAATTCTTTTTGCACTGTGAACACTTTAACTGATGGTCTTACAATATGATTAGAAATATCATCATGCTGTATTTTGACTATTGATTTGGACTTATTGCAGGTTTGGAGATATGATGAGATCAGTAGCATATTGCAATATTGACTGTTTGAAGCAGACACTATCTGGGGAGGACTAACTGAAGTCTTTAAATTGTTACTCCTATTAGTGTCAGCAAAAGCAATTTTTGGCTGTTCTTTCCCTTTGTTTGAATTTCTGTTAATCCTGGAGCAACGTTAAAGTTGTCTCCGTATGGCCTATAGATCAGGGTTCGAGCCGTGGAAGCAGTCACTAATGTTTGTATTAGGATAGGTTGTCTAAATCACATCCTTTGGGGTGAGACCCTTCACCGGACTCTACATAAATACGGAATGCTTTGTGCACCGGACTGCCTTTTTTTTCTTTTCCTTTTTTTGTGTAAACTCTGAGTGGCACACTACAACAAAAGCAAAAGGAAAAGGGAAAAGAAAGAAGAGTTCTGTAAAGAAAAGAAAGGTGAAATGGAAGCCATTTGCATAATGTATGGTCTACATTCAATATTATTGCATTACCTACATGTTATGATTTGAATTTGTCTTCTTTATTCAAATTTTAGTATTGGTCCCTACATTTGCAGTCCATTTTTCAAGATTGTTATTTCTTTTGGAAACATTCTTCACATTCTTTATCATGCAAATGATTTCTGGACCCCACCCCACCCCCTTCTCCTTACAATGATTTTTGTTCTAAACTTGGTTTTTGAAGATTAGAAGATCTAAAATAAAGAAGCAAAAGCAAGACAAAGTGGTTAAAGAGCAAGTAAATGAGATTCAATAAATAGAAGAAGAATATGCTTTTATACTCCAGAATTTGCTCTTTTAAAAGGGGCCACAAAGATAATGATTCTTTGTTGGGGAATGGGTTGGGGACAACCTAAATGGAGTAATACCTTTACTATCCATTGACAAAGAAAAAGTATAGGAGAGATCTTATCAATGCAATATTCCAAAATCTTGTTGTATAACAAACATTTGACCATGATTTTGATTTGATAGATTGGCTAGCATTTCCCAGGATAAGGTGTATTCCATCCCAATACTGATAATATATTACTATTCACTTGCATAATTGTTAGTAGTTAGTTTTGAAGCATACAATCAAGTATTTGTAAGGTAAAGGCCAAAAATTATTCTTGGCAGTTCAACACCAGACAAGGAGTGGCGGATCCAACCATGAGTTCATAATTTCGGCAGAATCATGTGTTTTGAGGTGGAATTCTATATATATGTGCTAAAAATGATGGTAATAAATAGAGTTAGATATACATTTGAGAATTTACTCTCTCAACTCAAAACTATCGTATCTAAATTCTAGATCTGCCACTGCAAATACAGCAACACAAGTACACAACAATTCAAATTTATAACCACTATCATTTTCTACTAGCTTGATCTATTCTAGTATTCTTGATTGGTAAAAGTGGGGTTTAGTGAATGATTCACTCCTTTGTAAACGACCTGGAAGAGTATTGGTTTCTTATAGTAGGAGTGAGTGTTTCAACTGCTAGTGTCACCAATTATTTTACTATTGCATTACTGTTACGATCATATTTAATTTAGGATTGTGACCGGCGCGTAGGAGCAAGTTCTCTCGTATTTTACAAAAAAAAAAAGGATAGAGTTTTTCCTGTTTTGGATTGTCCAAAAAATTTCATGTCTCATAAACAAATAATAACCAACCAATATTCATATCTAAGTCAGTCACAATCTTCATCAACTAACCACGAACGGGTTTCCACCAATATTACCAACCTCTTCAATATAATAAAACCAAAGCCAACTAAAAAAAAAAAAAAAAAAGAGGAAATAAAGTGTAATACGAGTAACTAGTCCTTATTAACAACTGAATACTCAGGCTAATAGGATAACTCAGGAGCAAATCTAAGAGTTCAAAAGAAAAGACTATAGCAATTAAATAAAACTCTTCGCCCACGCGAACGAATGCGGGCTCACCAGGAACTATCAACTCATGTACTCTAATTAACGAAATCTTCGCTTGCATCACTTGCTGTCTGTGTAAAAAAAAAATAGGGAAGTAAGTCGCTAGCTCAATGAGTAATAACACTTAACCACAACCATTTTTAATGGGGACAAGTCAAAAATCATGCATCTATAATAATAATCAGAAACTATCATAAAAGTAAAATGCCCTCTCGAAAACGGTAAATATAATCAGTGTATTCATGTGCTTCATGTAACAGAAATCAATTTAGCAAATCGCTAATAAACTCGGTAAATACTGTCTTATAGCAAATCTTTATATTTGGGAGGCTTCCAAGTAAGGATCATGTATTATGTATCACTGTTTGGATCCCCTCGTAAAAGGAGTCAAATATAACTGTAGATCCATACTCGAAGAAAAACTGTAACTGTACACTAGTTCTACCTTCTCACTAGCGAGGGCTATAACTATGATCGGTGATCTGTAAATACAAGATGCACCAAGTGTAACGAATGCGCCATTAGCCATGGGATCCTTCAAAGTCTCCTCTCATTTATACTTTTAACAGTAGATATTCATATGGAAGCATTTTCAAAATAGTAAAGAGCATTTCAATTCTTATCAAATCATTTAATGCAATTTCGATATAGGTAATCATATCGCAAGTAACAGTAAAACATGTCTAGTAACAGTGAGAACCTTTTAAATAACTGTAAACATCTTAATTTAACTATTCAGTACCATATCAAGTAAAGGATTTGCCCCACATACAATTTCAAACATTCGGTAACACATTTTATTTTTAAAATATAGTATAAACCAAGCATGTTATGAAAATACAAATTGCGGTAGGATTACTACTCACCTCTCGAAGCCAACTAGCCAGGGCTCGATTGTTTATCGTTCAAATTGCTCAATTTGTATGCAATCCGTAAATCAATATAATTTTAGTGTTACTTTCTGCTAACCTCCAAGTTTATTGAATTTAAGTGATAACGAGTTACAATTTCAGTAATCCTTGACTTAGTGTCACTTAGGCCTCATTTATTTTTTTAATATTAAAACGTCTGAATCTGCATACACATCTGAATATCAAGATGTGTATTAAGATTAAGACATATGAATCTGAATACATATCTGAATATATTAAGATTTGTATTAAGATCTGAATACTAAAAATTAAGACTGTTTGATTTTTAACATCTGAATGCATAAAATTTATCTTTATTTGAAAAAAATCTAATATTCTATCAATAAAATATATAGTCTTTTAAAATATGATAGTTGTTGGTGGTGATGGCTAACGGGTGAATGCCGACTAAAGGCGGTGGTTGATGGTAGTTTTGGTTGATGATGATGGTTTATGCTAGTAGCTAGTAGTGATTGGTAGTGGTGGCAATTATGATTGATGATGGTAGTGGGGGAGTGATAATTGATAGTGGCGGGTGGTGGTTTGTGATTGAGGAAGGTGGTGATAGGTTATAATGATAGGCAGTGCCGACTGTGGTTGTTAATGGTGATGGGTTGGTTGGTTGTGGTAGTTGAGGTGGATAAGAGCCCGTTTGGATTGGCTTAAAAAAAGTGGCTTCTAAGCACAAGTGCTTAAAAGTGGCTTTTAAGTGCTGAAGTTTGTTTTATAAATTATCAGTTATCAATTTGGATAAAAGTGTTGAAACTTAAAAAATGTTATTGAAGTGTTTGGTAAACAAGTGCTGGTAAGCTCTTTTTTTCTATTAAAGACAAAAATGTTAACATCATAAAGGAGCTGATTACTATAATATATTTAATTATAAATTAATGCAAATAAAAAATAATTTATATTTTAATTTAATTTCAATTTATTTGAATACTTTAGATAATTATTATAAAGTAGAAAAAAGATACGCAAGTGCAGAAAATGATAAAAAATAACGCAATAACAACAACAACCTAGTATAATCCCGCTAGTGGCGTCTAAGGAGGGTAGTGGTAATTTGAGTCATAAAATCTTAAATGTGTCACGACTCAATTCTCAAACTCGGTCGTGATGGCGCCTATCGTGAAGACAAGGCCAGCCAACAGAACAACAATGCCCCTTTTTAACAGTTAACAAACATAAATGAATGAATAATACTACTTAATGGCATTAATAACTGATATTTACCACCCAACACAGCCCGACCGGGGTGTCACAAGTCACGAGCATCTAACGAAGCCTGAACACAACTATAGAGTCTGTAACTTACATGGATCAAATTTAAAATCAAAGAAGGGAAAATCAGGTGCCGCGGACGTTGGCGGTCACCTTGCTCCGCTACAATAGTGATACCTTTAATCAGCTCAAAACCCGCTACCGGGTGAACAATACCTGCAACTGCACGCGAGGTGCAGGGAGTAAAGTGAGTACTCCAACTCAATGAGTAATAAGAGTAAATAATAACTGAGCAGTAAGAAAACACGTAAAGCACTCCATCATGCTATATAGGACAGTACGACCCTCGAGAAAACAGTAAATCCGTGAAAATCCTTTGGAAAATATCTGGCTCAGTTAAAAATTTCTTTTGAAAATATCCTCTTCCCAACAGTCAAGCAATTGAATGCATAATCAGATTGTGCAAGTCCGCACATAAGTCAGCCCCTCGGGCACAATACTCCATTAACAAATAACACCAGGGTATCTGGTAACAGTGCAAGAAATAGCATGGATGCTAATGATATGAGAGTGTTGAATGTCATGCCACGTAGTACAAACAAGAACCAATGCATGAATGCGATGCAATGCACATGACCTCTGCGGCGCGCAGCCCGATCCATTTGGGTACCCGCGCTCACTGTGGGGGTTCAGACTCCAGAGGGACTCCTATAGCCCAAGCGCAATATCAATATCACACCGCTGCGGCGTGCAGCCCGATCCATCCTCAGTCCAGAAATGCACATGCAACACTGCTGCGGTGCGCAGTCCGATCTATGCTCAGTCTAGAAATGCACATAGCCACTAGGGCAATATTCAAATATCAGTCCTCAGTTCCGAACGTCAGTAAAATATTATTTAAGTTTTCAAATCTTAGAAAGATGGCTGAGTTTACAAAACAGTATTTAAAACCTTGGACCGAGATCAAATAATATGCAAAGTAATGCAAAAACAGTGATATCAATCCCTGGAGGATTCAAATAATCGGCACGAAGCCCAAAACATGGCAATCAGCCCAAATCATGATAGCATCAAGTAGGTTTCAGAAAATCAACAACCGAGACGGACCAAGTTACAATCCCCAACGGTGCTCTACCCCACGCTCATACCTGGCGTGCAAGTCACCACAATACAGCACTATGATGTGCAAATCCGGGGTTTCTAACCCTCAGGATATAATTTACAAGTATTACTCACCTCGAACCGGCGAAACCGCAAGCTCGCGACGCCTTTGCCCCTCAATTCGGCCTTCATGCGCGTCGAATCTAACCAAAATCAGAGCGAACACATCACACTATGCCAAGGGAACAATGCCCAATCGAAAACAATTAAAATATAGCAAAAATCTCGAAACTAGTAAAATCCGAGCTCCGGGCTCACTTCTCAAAAAATTACAAAACTTACATTACTGGATTCCTCGTCTCGCCACGAGTTCATACATACCAAGAACTCCCAAATCCGAGCTCAAATGACCTATCAAATTCCAATTTGAAATATCAAAAACTCAAGCCCTAATTCATCCATTTTAGGCTTAATTCCATGAATTTCTAGGTAGATTTCTCAATAAAAACGAGTTTTAGGTTCAAGAATCTTACCTCCAATCATTCCTCCTTGAATCCCTCTTCAAAAGCGCCTCAAAACTCTCAAAGCTTGCTCAAAAATGGAGGAAAATACTTAACTCTCGCGGATGAAATGTTAAATAAAAACCCTTCTGAACAGTCCAGTTTTCGCTTCTGCGGTCCCGCTTTCGCTTATGCCAGATCGCTTTTGCGGCCAGATTTCCGCTTTTGGGGTCTTCATTAAACTTCCAAAAATCTGCTTCTGCGGTTATACTTTCGCAGCAGCGGTACCGCTTCTGCGGTCTGCTCTTCCGCTTCTGCGGAACCTGCCTTCCATCTCCTCGCCGCTTCTGCGATCACAGCTCTGTTTAAGCGGCTCCGCTTCTGCGGTCCAAGACCCGCAGAAGCGAAAATACTAGAAACAGCATGCCTTTAGCTGTATGAAATTCCAAAAACTCCCCGTTAGCCAACCGAAATCATCCCGAGGCCCCCGGAACCTCAACCAAAAGCATCAACATAACCCATAACATCATTCAAACTTGTTCCAATCATCAAAATACATCAAACAGCGCTAAAACCATCAATTCACATCGGATTCAAGCCTAAGTTTCTTCAAAACTTTTAAAATGCGCATTCGATCAAAAACCCAACCAAACGATGTCCGAATGACCTGAAAATTTGCACACATATCCAAAATCACCCAACGAAGTTATAGCAACTCTCGAAATTCCATTCCGACCCTCGGATCAAAATATCACCTATCAACCGGAATTCGCCAAAATTCTAACTTTGCCAATTCAAGCCTAATTCTACACCGGACCTCCAAAATCAATTCTGATCGCGCTCCTAAGTCACAATTCACCTTGCGAAGCTAGCCGAATCACCAGAAATCACATCCGAGCCCTCTAACTCAATAGTCAACATTCGGTTGTCTTTCCAACTTAAGCTTTCCTTAAGGAGACTAAGTGCCTCATTTATTATCAAAACCAATCCCAATCAACTCTCACACACCACATACCGATAATGAAATATTAAGAAGCAATAAACAGGAAAAACGGGACAGTAACACATGAGACAACGGGCTGGGTCGTCACATCCTCCCCAACTTAAACAAACGCTCGTCTTTAAGCGTACCCAGAGTTGTCCTAGAAGCCAACCAATAGCTGAATGACCTTACCAAGCATATACCCGGGGTGATCCCACGTCACCCTATCTCACATAGGTCCGATAATACAACACAGATGAAATTTCACAGTCCATCTAAACCATAAACCGTAGGACCACATTGTACTTTTCGAAATCATACTCAAAATCAGAACCTCACGTTAATATTCAGAATAAACTTGAACCAACTGTAATAAACCATACCTGCAACCTCAGGTTGAACCATATGATATACCACATAATCCAAACACTCGAAACGATAACTTCTATCCACAGTAGCTACCCACAACAACCAAAAACCGATAGAAAACCTCTTACTAGCTAAAGCCTTATTCCAACACTTCCATATACTGACAACGACAAATGAAACACGCGATAAACCGTAACCATTCCGCAAATTACCCATAAATGAGGCCACTTCCTTTTTGACTAATTCCACAATAGATTTTCGGGCCAAACCTCGATATTATCCTTCTAACCAGCTGGAAACAAATCTGTTCGAATTCATTAATGACTACAACGATCACCTCGAATTCAATGCACCACTCTGGTGATATGACACCTCATCACAGACCTAAGCCACAACTTGCATAATCCACGCACCAATGATGGGCGGTCTGAACATACTCAAATCATGACAAATGACTCAAACAAAAGAGTTGTACCCCAAGCTCAACAGTAATATTACAACACAAAGTTGAGACCCCGTCTCACATAACATAAATAGAGTACCTGAATCCTCCTTGAAAGTTCATAACTTCATGTGGCCTCGCCACAACGCGCGATCCTATCCAAACACTGTTACACATGAAGAACCTCAAGTCACCATGCTCAAAATAGACAGCCACACACAGATTGATGTCTGAAACCAAGCAATCCATCACACCCATGGTGAAGCAAGTAATATACACCATTCAATCCTGAAAGGACACAACCGATGCGCCATTTACCGAGCAACACCCAATATGGACTTTCCTCAGAAACCAAGAAGCAAGGCATACAAAGTAACATATGGAAAACTATTCTCAACATCATATTGTTGTGGCGTGCAACCCTATCCAAATAACATACCCATGGCAGCGTGCCACCCGATCCACACAAATATCTCACATAGGGAGATGCATATCGAGCCAAATTTGCTCATTATAACAAAATACCGAGTATCGGTCGTAAGCATATTGAGTGCATAATGATATCCACTTATAGCGTTGTAAGCTACAAAACTCAACTTCCACTATGAATCTCGAAAGCACCGCACTATATGGGCCTACAGTCCGAAAATCATAACGCCTCACAGCACAGAAAAAGCAACTCATTGATCTTTCCAGATCACTAGCAGGTTCAATAATGATCGAATCAACCTATCCTTCATCAATACAATTCGGGGCCAACCAATCCAACTCAATCTAAACACGTAGCCACCTCGCACATAAGACCACACTGTCTAAGACCCATAGGCCACTGAATACTCTCTCGATTGATCCTAGAAATACCACTTTCCAGAATACCTTACCCCGAAGAGCTTTCTGCGACTCTGAATTCGTTACCATTACTTTCCAGATACCGATACATAGGATCCCATAAGCAACATAAAAATACCACGAGCCTTGACCTTCCCCAATAAAACACAATCCCTAAACACATACATAACCATAAGAAACCTGGTTATCTCATGTAAATCTTGAACACATTAAAACCATTCTCAAGAGTCATTCACTCTTATTCAAACTGCAAATTACCTGACTTAATAAACAGAACCACTCATTCCTTATTAGCACTCTGACACCGCAGGATATGATCTCATTCCAATACAAACAAACATCTTCCTTCTCTATACACTGAGCATTCTTTATCAACAATAGCTCAAGACATCCTATTATCCCCACACATCTACGAAGCACCCTATAACCTTTGTCAAAATTTTGCTTCACTCGTTCCATCCTCGGCTCAATTTCTGCAACCAGGACTGATCCGCCAGCATACCTCGAAAAGGAACCAACATAGCACATAACCGTGCGATCAGCTAATCAACAACAACCACCCCAACTTGACTCAAAGCCATCTATCAGGACACATTTAATAACCCATAATACCTTTACTCTAATGATGCCACAATACCGTAGTGAGATTAAACTCAAATCATTTACAAGTTTGTGAAAATACAGATCATCTAGTACTGAAATCCTCTACAATTTTTGCATTCATCCCCACGTTAGTTAAGTCCACTCTCTTAAGCGACCCGAATTTTTCAAACTTCAACACGTACTCTTCAATTACACATGACATCTTCTAACATACACATAAGGATCGTACCACTTAAGAACACTCCGCAGGAGATAACCCCCTGCTTCGCCTCAATTTAGTATTTCAGCATGCCTTCCACCGTCATATACGTTACACAGTCATTTAGTCTTCCTGGGTCCGAACTCATTCCACCACAAGTATTGCACTTAACTTCCAACTAGGAGATACGAAAATATTCTTCACGCGCCCATAACTCGGGCTACACATTGAATCACAATAGGAATCGAACACTTAACAGTTCATCCATTTTCCAACAGACTCCTTCGTCACTACCAAGTCACATAGATACATCTCGCGGCACTAACATACTCATCACATGGATATCCAACCTCCATTCCGGCTAATAGGGACAATATCGAACATATAAGTTCAGAACACTTGCTCACACAATTAGCACCTCGGTACTCAAACCATAGGCAAGGATCCGGCCTCAAGTCCTCCAGACTGGCCCAACATCAAACTCACGGAGATCACATCTCGCCCCTTGATCGGGGAATCATAAGCCATCAAGGCACATACAATATTGAGTGCGAACGTGCGCATACAGACGTATGGAAGGAATTTCAAGCGTTATATCTCAAGCTGAATCAAGTAAGCACGATAAGAATTACAAGAAAGTGAAGTTTTCCTAAAGGTTCTGCAACCTCTCGAGGATAAATACAGACGTCTCTGTATCGATCCGCGAGACTCAACTAAACCTGCTCATGACTCGTGAGACCTAGTAACCTAGGCTCTGATACCAACTTGTCACGACCCAATTCCCAAACCTGGTCATGATGGCGCCTCTCGTGAAGTCAAGGCCAGCCAACATAACAACAATGCCCCTTTTTAACAGTTAACAAACATAAATGAATGAATAATACGACTTAATAGCATTAATAACTGATATTTACCACCCAACACAGCCCGACCGGGGTGTTACAAGTCACGAGCATCTAAAGAATCCTGAACACAACTACAGAGTCTGTAATTTACATGGGTCAAATTTAAAATCAAAGAAGGGAAATCAGGTGTCGTGGATGCTGGCGGTCACCTTACTCCGCTACAATAGTGATACCTTCAATCAGCTCAAAACCCGTTACCGGGTGAACAATACCTGCAACTGCATGCGAGGTGCAGAGAGTAAAGTAAGTACTCCAACTCAATGAGTAATAAAAGTAAATAATAACTGAGTGGTAAGAAAACACGTAAAGCACTCCATCATGCTATATAGGACAGTACGACCCTCGAGAAAACAGTAAATCCGTGAAAATCCTTTAGAAAATATCTGGCTTAGTTAAAAATCTCTTTTGAAAATATCCTCTTCCCAACAGTCAAGCAATTGAATGCATAATCAGATAGTGCAAGTCCGCACATAAGTCAGCCCCTCGGGTACAACATTCCATTAACAAATAACACCAGGGTATCTAGTAACAGTGCAAGAAATAGCATGGATGCCAATGATATGAGAGTGCTGAATGTCATGCCACGTAGTACAAACAGGAACCAATGCATGAATGCAATGCAACGCAC
Source organism: Nicotiana glauca (assembly GCA_026770625.1). Taxonomy (NCBI): domain Eukaryota; kingdom Viridiplantae; phylum Streptophyta; class Magnoliopsida; order Solanales; family Solanaceae; genus Nicotiana; species Nicotiana glauca. The sequence goes on along the minus strand of MU667037.1, from coordinate 216 downwards.
ATGACCGTTGTGGCGCGCAACCCAATCCATTTGGGTACCCGCGCTTACTGTGGGGGTTCAGACTCCGGAGGGGCTCCTACAGCCCAAGCGCAATATCAATATCACACCGCTGCGGCATGCAGCCCGATCCATCCTCGGTCGAGAAATGCACATGCAACACTGCTGCGGTGCGCAGCCCGATCTATGCTCAGTCTAGAAATGCACATAGCCACTAGG